>PVLC010005855.1:0-73300 GCA_004027655.1 Graphiurus murinus | reverse complement strand
GCACGCTTGTAATCCTAGCATTCGGGAGGCTGAGACCGGAGGATCCGGGTTCGAGGCCAGCCTCAGCAACCTAGTGAGGCACTCCGCAACTTAGTGAGACCCGGTTTCAAAATAAAGAATTAAAAAATAGGGCTGGGGGTATAGCTCGGAGGTAGAATGCCCCTGAGTTCAATCCCCAGTACCGCAAAAAAAAAAAAAATAAAAAAAAAAAAAAATAAAAAAAAATAAAAATAAAAATCAACCAATGGAATGTCTAGTCTTGAATAAGCAGAATCTGGGTAATGTCTTCAGGCTGTATAGGGCCATCTATCTTTCAGTAAGTGCTATACATATGTGTCTTGCTGAGCTTGCAGCTCTGGGACATGAAATATTTTACTTAACAGTTTTAGGCTCTACCTTGATGTTATGATTTTCATGTCATTAACTCATTTCCCACTATTTCAAGTGTAACTAATTGAACGATTTCCTGTTAAATCCTATATTAAATTTGTTTTGCATTTTATTTTGTGTTGAGTTGCTCTTTTAGAATAAAAACAAACCATAATTAACTTTAAGTAAATTAATATATTATAACATCTGCATATTCAATTAACACTTATTAATTACATTGCAGACTGGATTATGTTAAGCTCTGGAAATTCAATAATAACCTCTATTGGGTCTAGTCTATTAGGGGTCTTAGATTAATAAGGGAGGATAAACAAATAAGTATATGCGTAATATTGTTATCATGTGCTTTTAATCCTCATTAGCAGGTTAAAATAATGTAACAAATGAGAGAGTGGAAAATCCTTTCTTAGTGTTTATAAAAGATTTCATAGATAAGGTAGTGCCTTCAAATTGAAAAAGTTACTGTAGGGTTTTGAAAGATGGCAGAATAGAAGAAAGCAGTGTGTTTTGGTTGTTACAAGGTTGGAACTCAACCAGTGGGAAGACCACTTCTTGGCAAGAGAAGAAACAGTCAGACTCAGTAGAAGAAAGACAGTTCATATGTGGTGTTATTGGAGGCAGACAGAGAGGAGAGGACTGAAAAGAGCCCCACATGTCTCCTCTGGTGAATAGAGAGTGGAGGTGGTGCCATCTTGGAGAGCCTGTTCAGGGGCTGGCAGCTGCAGGGACCCAGTGACTTTCAGAACCAACTCAAGGAAAGAAGAAGCAGAATCTGATTAAGCCAGTGATTGTAAAGAACCATCACCAAAAGCAATCAGATTCTTCTTTCCATGCTGGAATATCTCAAGACTGCAACTCCCCAGACTGCCCAGGCAAACTGCCCAGCAAACTCCTATAGTAGCAGCTGAACTTGGACTGAGAAATGACAGGACTTTCCTGCAGGGATCCTGGTGGTAAGTATCTGCCTCCTCAACACCACTGTGAATCCATAGACCAACCAGCCAAATCACCCAGTGAACTGCTGCAGCTTCAGCCAAACTTGGCAGGACCAAGAAACAACAGGACCTTCTGCAGGTAACTGAGTAACTAAAACCCTCCTTGTCAAGACTACTGTGAATCTGCAGACCAAATAGCCCAGCAAATTCCTGCGATGACAAGTTTAGCTGCAGGGACCCAAGTAGCACTTCTCAAGACCACTAGTTAATAGTTACAGGGACTTGCATGACAACCAACAGACCTGTGGGTTCTATGAGTTTATAGATCATCCCTGTAGAGATTGGGATGCAAAAATGTGAATTATCAGACAATCCCAAGTGACACTTGAATGGGCAGGACCTAGGGTCAGCAATTTGCTTCAGCCATGGAGAATCTCTAGCAATCACCAAAGGAATGTCAGCAGTGATCTCTATGGTATGAAATAACTCAGTCAATCATTCTGCAGGCTCAAAAGGCTGTAAACTTGCGATCAGGCAATGTTTGGGCACCACAAAAACCAAGGCCAGAAACCAATAAAATCTCAGATGATCACAGCTTCACAGAGCAACAGCAGTGTCACTAGAGCCACATAAGCTCCAAACTTACAATCTCTCCCTGACATAGCTTGAGCCCTAGAAACAGGGAGGCCAGCAAGGGTTCATATGATCATAGCTACAGGCTGAAAACAGAACATTCTCTCCATCAGCAGAGCTTGTGCTTGGTGATTACACAGGACAGTGACTTAACAGGGCACCAGTGTTGGTGTCCCTGGGCCATCAGAGCTCAACCAACTGGGTCACAAACTCAGAAAATAGTAATATCTGGCTCTTCTGAGGTTAATCTGTAGCCACAGAGGCCAGATGTCAGTACTCTGCAGGGTTTCAATGCTTGGCAACTGTCAGAACAATGGAGGTGTCCATTGGGGCATTAAATTCCAACAAGCAGGACATAGATTATGAATGGAACATCATAGTTCTCTGCTAAATTTGGGTCTGGAGAGCATGGTAGCCTCCAGCCAATCAGAGAATCCTGCTTGCCTGTATTAACTAAGGATCTATCTTGTTAAAGATATATATATATATATATATATATATATATATATATATATACATATATATACATATATACATATATATGTGTATATATACATGTATTTTATATAGCATAGATCTTATTATAAAGGGATAACAAATAGACAGAGGACTGTCACACAAAGAGGAAGAGGATGCCAACAGAAATACAAACCTTAGAATGAAAGTCAAACATGAGAATGAAGTCAAACAATAAACTCCCACAATTCAACAAGGGAGATCACTAATACTGAGCTGCAGAAAATATCAGGAGAATACAGAATTTTGATTTTTAAAATGATCAAGGACATGACAAATGAAATTAGAGAAAGTGCACAGAAAAATTAAACAACATATGAATAGAGTAATGAAGAAACTAAGTAAGAACCAAAAAGAAGCTTTCAGCAAAATGCAGGAGACAATATATTAATTAAAAATCTCAATAGAAAACACCTCTATCAGACTAGACTACATGGAAAACAAAGTCTCATTCTTGGAAGACAATTCATTCAAAACTGACCAAACATTCAACAATATAGACAAGACAATAGAATGATACCACCAGAACACCCAAGAAATATGGGATATGAAATTACCTAACTGATGGATAATAGACATTGAGGAAGGTCTAGAAGCACAAATCAAGGGCATTAGAAACCTGCTTAATGAAATAATATCAGAGAATTACCCAAACATAGAAAAAGAATTGGACATCCACATACAAGAACAGCAACAAGACAAGATCAAAGAGAAATTTCTCCATACCACACACTAATCAAAATGGCTAATATAGAGGCCAAGGAAATAAACTTAAATGCATTGAGAACAAAATAATGGGTGACATTCACAGGCAAAGCAATAAGAATCACTCTGGACTTTCTAAACTCAAGTCATGAAAGCCAGGAGGGACTGGTATGATGTACTCCAAACCCTGAAAGAAAACAACTTCATATCAAGACTTCTATATCCAGCAAAGACATCATTCAAGATTGATGAAAAAATGAAAGTCGCAAAAACTAAGAGAATTAATGACTATCAAGCCAGCACTCAATAAAATACTTAAATAAAACACAGAGAAGGAAAAAGAAATAAATACTGGAACTAGAGAAGGGGTGAATTCTACCAAATGGGCAACTAAGTAAAGGAGAAATAACAATAACACTATATCAAACAGAAAATATAACTCAAAATGATAGGAAACAAAACTTATCTCAGTAATAACACTGATGTCAAAGGTCTAAAGACCCCAGTTAAAAGGCATAGACTGGCAATATGGATTAAATAACATAATCTAACTATATGCTTGAAAGAAATTGGCCTTAAAGGCAAAGCTATCCATAGGGTAAAGGTGAAAGGATATAAAAAGGTATACCATGCAAATGGTTACTGAAAATAAGCAGGGGTAGCAATGCTCATATCCAATAAAGCAGACTTTAAGCTAGAACTTACTAGAAGAGACAAAGTGGGTCATTTCTTAGTAATAAAAGGAACTATCCAACAAGAAGATGTAATGATAGTGAATATTTATGTCCCAAATGTGGATCATCCACATTTATAAAACAAACTCTTCAGGATACTTGGTCTCAAATATACTCAAATGCAATAATATTGGGAGACTTCAACACACTGCTCACACCACTAGATCAATCTTCCAGTAAAAAGATAAACAAATACTCTTCAGAACTATAGAACACCATAAACCAAATGATCCTAAAAGACAGATATAGGATATTCCAACTAACAACATCAAAATACACATTCTGTTCAGCTGCTCATGGAACTTTTTGCAAAATAGACAACATTCTAGGCCACAAGTCAAGTAACAACAAATTTAAAAAAATGTAATAAAATTCCTTACATCTTTTCAGGTCATGAATGAAAGTAGAAATCAACAACAGGAAGATCAAAAGAAATTACATAAATACATGGAGACTGAATGATACATATTTGAATGAGGACTGAATCAGAGAAGAAATAAGGGGAGAAATAAAAAATTCCTAGGATTAAATGAAAATAGGGACACAACAATAGGGATACAAAAGTTTATGGCATACTATAAAGGTGGTTTTAAGAGGAAAATTTATAGCACTATGTGCACACATAAGAAAAACAGAAAGTTATTAAATAAGCAACCTAACTACACACCTCACAACTTATACAAACAGGGAGAGAATAATTCCAAAGCCAGCAGAAGACAGGAGATAAATAAAATCAAAGACGAAATCAATGAAATAGACAAAAACAACAACAAAAGATCAATAAAATAAAAAACTGGTTCTTTGAAAAGAATAACAAGATTTATAAACCCTTAGCCAACTTATCCAAAAGAAAGAATCAACTCAAGTTATTAAAATCAGAAATGAAGGAGATATCACCATAGACAGTGGGGAAACCCAAAGGATTGTCAGAATCTATTTTGAAAATGTATATGCTCCAGGCATGGTGGCACATGCTTGTAATCCCGTAACTTGAGAGGTTGAGACAGGAGGATCATAGGTTCATGGCCAGGCTCAGCTACTTACTGAAGCTCTCTGCAACTTAGTGAGAACCTGTTTCAAAATAAATAATAAAAAATAGTGTTGGAGATGTACCTTCAATCACCAGTACCACCCTCTCCACTCCCCATACCCCTCCAAAAAAAAAAAAAAAAAAGAAAAAGAAAAGCAAGAAAGAAAGAAAAGAGAAAAATTGATCCAAGAGGATATAGAAAACCTAAATTGACCAATAGCAAGCAAAGATATAAAAATAAATAAAAAGCCTTCTTTCAAAGAAAAGCCCAGGTCCAGACAGATTCCCAGCTGAATTTTAAAAAGCCTTTATGGCAGAACTAAACCCAGTACTTTACATTTTATTCCATGAAATCAAAAAAGATAGAATCCTTTCAAACTCCTTCTATGAGGCCAGTATCACCTTAATACCAAAACTGAATAAAATTCTCTCAAGAAAAGAAAATTACAGACCATTATTGTTGATGAACATGGAGGTAAAAATTCTAAACAAAATACCAGCTATACACATTCAAAATCATGTTATGAAAATTGCATGTTATGATCAATTTGGTTTCATATCAGAGATGTAAGAATGGTTCAACATGCAAATCAGTTCATGTCATTCATGACATAAATAATACTAAGTAGAAAAACTACATTATCATTTAAATAGATACTGAAACAATTGACAAGATCTAACACCCATTCATGTAAAAACAAAAAAAACAAAAAAAACAAAAAAAAAACTACAGAAAATCAGAGTAGAAGGAACTTACCTCAACATCATTAAGACAATCTACAATAAGCCCAAAGGCAGCATCTTGTTGAATGGGGAAAGCCTGTTGGAATTCCCTTTAAAATCAAGAACAAGTCAAGGATGCCCACTATCACTACTTCTTTTTAGTATAGTCCTTGAGAATCCTGCCATGTGATAGGACAAGAAAGAAATATCAAAAGATTTCAAATAGGAAAATAAGAAGTGAAATTATCTCTATTTTCAGATTACATCAACCTATATAAAGAAGACACAAATAACTCAACCAAAAGACTTCTAGAGCTGATAAACAGATCAGAACAGTAGCAGGATACAAAATATTCTAAAAATATCAGTCACTTTTCTATATGCCAACTATGAATCCATTGAAAAATAAATCCAGAAAACAATTACATACCTAGGTATCAAAAACAAAATATCTAGGAATGAAACTATCCAAGGAGATAAAAGACCTCTATAGTGAAAATTATAAAACACTAAAAAAAGAAATTATATATTTTAAAAGATGGAAAGATCTCCCATGCTCTTGGATAGGCAGAATAAATATTGTCAAAATGGACATTCTACCAAAAGTGATCTACAGAGTCAATGCTAAACCTATCAAAATACCAATATCATTTTTTACAGACCTAGAAAAATCAGTCCTAAATTTCATATAAACAAAAGACTCAGAATAGCCAAAGACAGTTCTCTGCAATTAGATCCATGCAGGAGTCATCACAATTCCTGACTTCAAATTATACTACAGAGCTATAGTAATAATAGTAGCATGTTACTGGCACAAAAACAAACACCCAGATCAAAGGAACAGAATAGAAGATATAGAAACAAATCTACATGCTTATAGAAGTCAATTGAGTTTTGACAAGGTGCCAAATACATACTTTGGAGAAATGACAGCCTTTTCAACAAATGGTGTTGGGAAAATTGGTTATCCATTTGTAGAAAAATGAAATTAAACCCTACCTCTCAAAATATAGAATAAAAAATAGGACTGGGGATGGAGCTCAGAGGTAGAATGCTCCTGGGTTAAATCCCCAGTACCGAAAAAAAAAAAAAAAAGGGATAACATTAAATTAACTAGATTCTATTCATTAAAGGAAACCATCAAGAGTCTAAAGTGAGAGTCTACAGAACATTATTACCTCTTGGAAGTCACTATTTTTTAAAAAAATATTTTTCTTGGTGCATTGTAATAATTCATCAGAGTGACATTCTAAGTGATATAAATGTACATGCACACATAATTTCTTGTCTTTTGTTCTGGATCCCACTCCACTGCTCACCCATCCCTATACAAACTAGTGAGATTGGTAGTGACTTCATATACGAACATAGCATTATTTGAATTGTTTTCTTTGCCAGTTCTCCTTTTCTCCCAATCCCCTTCCACTATTTTACTGGTTTCTTTCCTCATTTACCTGCAGATTAATCTCTGTTGTTACCTATTTTCTCTCTAGCTTCCACTTTGGAATCTTAGCAGGTCCCTGCCTGGTCCTGTGGGGATCTTGAAGTAACATCTGTAGCCATGAAGTTTAATTGGATCTAGAATATAATAGCTCAATAAGTTCTTCAAAACTATTTGAGTATAATATTTAGAACTTTAAAACACAGTCTACATTTGTATAAATAACAGTAATCAACAATTTATTCAAGTCATTTATAAGAGAAACTATACAACGGAAAATTGATTCAAAGCGCATTTGAGGACCTGGGTACTTACAGCATTTTAATAAAAGAATATTAGACTAATATTGCAAGATAGGATACAAAACTGGTTAATTTCCTGCAGGGCAATAATGCATAATAGATAAAGACATTTTTATCTCTAGTGAATACAAATCGGCAGGTTACCATGTAACTTAACAAAATCAAACAATGGTATAATCTCCTAAAGAATTCAAGATCTTTGGGTGCCTTTGAAGCAATACTTTAGTGTGCAGTCATCTTAGATTGTTTCTGAATTCTATGTTCTTAACACAGCTATTACCCCATGGTGAGCTCACAAGAAACCAAGACAACAGCAGTTTAGAAGAACAGTATGTAAATAATTGCACTAAGGCAGGAAGCATTCTGATAAGGCAGGAGTGTTGGAGTAGAATAGAAGTAGATGTTATAACAGACAGAGGTCAGAGAGATAGAGAAAGAACTAGTTAGGTACAGTTGTGTATTATATAAGACAAATTTTGGTAGGAAGTCAGTAGCCCTTGATGGTTTCAAGCAGGTCAGTGACATAAAAAGATATGCCATTTTGGACCTATTATTTTCTCAATTTTAAATGCATTACATGAATTTAATAGGTATTTATATAATAATTACCCTGCATGAAAAATGGCATATTTTTATCATGTGAATACAGAAGAGCATATTATTCTTTTATTGGCTTTGAGATGAACTTTTTATATACCAATTTGGCTGAAATATTTTGTTGCTATATTAAAACACATCAGAATTCAGCCAAAATTTTATTTTCTTGATTCAATTATGTTATACCACTTTTTCTTCTTTCTAAAAATTATGAAATTGTACATTTAAAATTTTTCTCAATAATTAAGATTTACTGAGTAATTATCAGTTTAACAATTAAATGTCTCCTGAAAAGTAGCATTAAATATATTTTTAGGAGGAGGAAAAACACTGAGCTATGTCAATTTTTTAGTTTTCCTTTTACTCAGCAAGTTGTATAACTTTTCATGTATTATTAATTGAGTTATTAAGTTCCATAGTTTATTAGTGACTAAATTCATGAACAACCTAGCCTTATTCATGAACAACCCATTTTCCTGCCAAACCAAACTGTAAACCTATAAAATATTCACTAAGAGAGAACTATTAAGTCTCCACCAGTTTTCATCTCTGTTCTTGGACTTAATTTGAAATGACTGATATTAACTAAGAATTTGAATGCCCTGTGAATGGTTTCAAAAAATTAATAAATTTCTGATGATACTTTGTATTATGTGAGAAAAGTTACATGATCCTGGACACTAACTTTGAAGACAACTGTCCTAGGTTTATAAGTCTTGGAGTAGAGATACTAACTAGGGAATTTAATTTTGCTCATATTATGAGGAAAATAGTAATTTTGGGCGATGATGATGAATGATGTATATGCATTTTTGTAAACATATAAGATTACAGTTTTATGAAATGAATGAATTTGGAGGGTTGATTGATATACATCATAAGATACAGATATGTAATAGCTGGCACAGAAAATGAAGTGATGTGGGGTAAAAATAAAACTTGGAATCAGAAAACTTGAATTATTTCAAACCCATAAAAACATTGAATATGATTTTCATATGAATATTACATATATACCAATAGAACATAGATATTTTTCTATTTCACAGAAATATTTTCAAGTAATTAATATTGTCATGTCCAATCTTATGGCATCCAGAATTCCTTACCAGATATTATCTGTTAAAATACACTATTGCAAATTTCTTATTTAGCAAATAAAATTTTAACTGATATTATTGCTTTATTAATTTTTAAAATTTATTGGTGCATTATAATCATACTTCTTAATGAGGTACAGAATAGTAGAGGCATACATGCACACGGCATTCATATAGCCCTTCACCAATTCCCACCCCATTCCCTCTCCCCTCCCTCCTTCTCTATGGGATATGTACACAATGGAATTTTACTCAGCAATAAAGATGAACAAAATTAGTAAAATTTAAAAATCCAAATAATATCACAATGTTTTTTCTTTACTTCTAAGAAACAACTGTTAGTTACTACATCCTATAAGATTTCATATATGGTTGAAATCATTTTTATTGTTATTTCAAGTATAATATTTAATTTTCAACTCAAATTAATAATTAGAAAAAATATTTAAATTTTATAATTTAAATTTCTGACTTGCAATAATATCTCCAGAATCTTTGGAAGAGACAAAATGGAACATAAATAATGAAGAAGGATGCTGTCTACAAATTGAAAACTTGAATTTAACAAAGTAATTACTCTCTTGGATTTTCAAAGCTCTGAGATGAAAATCTTTTTTTGTTTGTTTTGATTTTTGCTGTTGCTGTTATTGTTTCTTTTTTGAAGAGAGCTTGATTTTTGATGTTTCATATTTGTAGGCACATATTTTACAGTTGTAATTTTGTTCATCCTCAAAATCCCAGTGTGCATTTAAAACTAGAATGAAGAGTTTAATAGTCATAACTCCTGAATTATAATTTTATAGGGAAAGCAGGCTTGAATACTTCCTTTCCTGAGGTAACTTCTTCGGGATTTGGGCTTTATCTAGTGAGGTGGCTGCAGGATTGGAACCAAGACTTGTCTCTTGTGTCTTGTGAGAATATTATAGTTGTTTAAAGATGCCAGTCATTAGTCACTAAACCCATCATCCTTGTAGTAGTGAAATTGCTTTCTGGTATTCTGAGTTTTTCTCAGGCTTAAACTGATTCAAATATGACTAGTTAGCAAGCCTTTACTAGCACTAATTAAGAATTGTGCAGATTGGAAAATCTTTGTCTTTAATACCTGTTTCACATAGTGTTTGCAAACGTTAAATGGGGCTTAAATTAAAATTGAGGAAGTTTTCATGCAAACAAATAGCAGCCAACATAATTTCTAGAGCTTTACAGTGAAGCCCACTTTCAGATCTCCAAATTCTGCTTCAGTCACCATCATTGGCAGAGAGCCCCAATAGCCAACAGCCTTCAGCATCAGTGGGCCTCACAGCCACCAAGTCAGCAGCCAGACTGTCAGCCATGCTTTTTCCAAGTTTGTGGACAATTTCATCTCCCTGTTTGTTCACAGCTTTAAAATTACAATGTTCCAACACTAAACACAGGGTGGAGTGTGTGTCTTGTGGAAACCTCTCTTACTTAGAAATATGTGATCCTTTGGGAGGAGGGAGGGAGGGAGAGAGAGAGGGAGAGGAAAGAGAGAGATTGAGGATAGGAAAGAAGGCAGGGGAGAAAAATATGTGTAACTTTTCTTATAACAGAATCTGTATATATAACAGAATCTGTATATCTGTGCTCTGCCTCTTCCAACATACTGGTGCCCCCATGCCCCTCATGGATTATGCCTGTGACAGGTAGGTGAATGAAATCAGTAGAGTTGTATTAAAGGATACATTGAATTGTGATGAGGTAGGAATAGGGTTTCAGTTGATCCTATGGTGACCTCTCATGCCTTCATTTTTAACCTCAACTGGGACAAGAGTAGGCATTCTTCCCACCTCTGCATTGAGCAGGGAATGCAGTCTGCTCTGGGAAGGGGTATTGGTCCACTGGGCAAGGGAGCAAAGGCTGAGAGCTGAGGCCAAGTCCTGGAGAGATGCTTGGAGGTAGAGTGCTTCTGGATTCAACCTTCAGTATAATAATAATAATAATAATAATAATAATAATAATAATAGTAGTTGTAGTAATGTATGTGTATAACTCTTCCTAGTTTAAGTGTGGTTTATGTTTTATTAGAAATATTTTGGTATCCTATTTTGTTTAGTTCTTTCATCATTTGTGTTTTTTTTTATTAAATGGTGCATTGTAATCATACATCTTTGTTAGGTACAAGCTGATAAAGGCATATATGCACACATTTCTCATTTAATTCCTTCCCCAATTCCCACCCCACTCCCTCGCCCTCCCTCCTCAAGTTCAATTTAATGATTGACTTTGATATATTTGTGAAAGTACATCAAGTGCATTAGGGTGCCCCTTCCCATCCATCACTTTCAGTTAAGTCAATTTCTTTGCTTATCGAGGGTTTCTCCTTTTTCATCTGGAGACCCTCTTATTCCCCATCTTCTCCCTAGTATCAGCATATTAGGGAGAACATATGCTTTTTTACTATTTGTGACTGACTAATCTCACTTAACATAATGTTTTCCAGTTGCATCCATTTCCCTGCAAATAAGATGATTTTGTTCTTCTTTATGGCTGAGTAAAATTCCATTGTGTACATATCTCATAGTTTCTTAATCCATTCATCTGCCAATGGACATCTTGGCTGTTTCACTAGTTTGGCAATTGTGAATTGTGCAGCTATAAACATAGATACACATGTGTTGGTCTGATAGTTTGGTTTCCATTCTTGATATCCTATTTTTAGAAAACTTTTCAGCATTAAATCTCTTCCCGTGTGTGTGTATGTCACTATCACCAGGAATTATATCATGATATGAGACTAAGATGCACCAATAAAATTATATATATAATTTTATATAACATATATAATTATATATATAATATATAATTTTATATAACATATATAATTATATATAATATATAATTTTCATATATGTATGAAAAATCTCTTGGGTTAATATATTAGGCTTACTTTGTTACAAGTTTTTACAGGTTCTTAAACTAATGAATGCGGCAAAAATCAAGTATTGAAGACCTGATTATGCATACATACTTTAGAAGGAACTCAATTATCAGGGATATAAATAAATGAATTTATAAAGGTTATAACTCTGTGTGTGTGATATTGGGATTGAACTCAGAGGCATTCGTACTCCAAACTATACTCCCATTCTTTTTTTTTTTTTATTTTTGGAAACCGGCTCTTCCTTTTTTTTTTTTTTTTTTTTTTTGCGGTACTGGGGATTGAACTCAAGAGCATTCTACCTCTGAGCTATACCCCCAGCCCTATTTTTTATTCTTAATTTTGAAACTGGGTCGCACTAAGTGCAGAGTGCCTCACTAGGTAGCTGAAGCTGGCCGCGAACCTGGATCCTCCGGTCTCAGCCTCCCAAATGCTGGGATTACAAGCCTGCGCCACCATGCCAGGCTAAAAACCAGGTCATTCTAGGTTGTTGAGAATCTCACTAAATTGGTGAGACTGATCTCAAACATGCAATCCACCTGTCTCATACTCCCAAGTACTGGAGTTAAAGGTGCGTGTACCCTGTCCAGTTAAAACTGTGTTCTTAAAAATAACTTTCCAATTGCTTTCTGTTATTTTTTCTACTGCATTCTAGTTATTTTACTTTTAATTGTTTAAATCTTCAGTTATATTATTATATATATTATATATTATGTTATATATAATATATACATTATATATTATATATATTATATATTGACTTGCTTTAAATAAAAACAACAAAAAATTCCTAGTGATTTTCATTTTGTTACAGCTTACTTCGAGAAAAGGGAATAAAGGGAAAACTCAAAAGTATGCAATAGCTATAATGAAATAAAGATATTTCATTCTGATTACCCTATAAGGAGAGGTTGACTCATTGGTTGTTTGATACCCAGTATATTGCCTAATTATAGTTTAGTTATTTAATGGTTGTTGAGTTTAATTTGACTATTTTCAGCCTCTTCACTTTAATTTATCCATGAAATACCGAAATAGTGTTATTTAAATTAGATATGCACTATGTCTACTTCAAATAAAATTGTCATACTATTTATAGTGGGCCGCGATGGCCAAAGCTATCACCTCTTATATGTATGTACTTTGCTGTTCATCTGTTCCACAAAAAAGTATATAGGCTGTTATTATATTTGCATCATAAGGAAGGTCAGATCTAAACCACTTAAAGCAATAAAACAAAGTAGCCTCATGGCTTCGATTTGTAGATCCTATTCCCTGTAGGCAGTTTAGGGATACTGTATAAAAGCAGTGTGAGTGGAATAAATAATTTGTACTCACATGTGCTTTCCTGGATTTAAATGTTTGCTATAAAATTCATACAAATTATTCACATATTTTATAGTATATAATTAAGGGAGAAATAAGTTCTTTTGTTTCCATAGAACTCCAGAGTTTTAATAAATACAATTACTGGCATTGCTCCTGCTACTCATGCCAGACAATGAGAATTCATCTTTGCTTTGGTACTTTCTCTGAGAACTCAAAATCGACTCATTCCCATATTCTTTCTTTCTTTTGTTATAATACACATGGAATCTGGTGACTTTTCACAGTCTCAGCTACTGTCCCATATGCAGCCCTAGTCTTTGCTGGATTCCTGCAGGAGCCTCCAGTCTCCCTACTTCTTGCTTGCTTTGTCTATTACCTTCAGAGCTGCTCAAGTGATCCTTTACTTTTTAAATTAGGTTGTTTCATATCTGTCTTTAATACATTAAAGTGGCTTCCCATTTACAAGCAAATGTAAGCAAAAGACCTTACACTTCTCCAAATGATCCCATTCCTTGCTTTCACTATTTTCTATTGAATGGACTTTTCTTTGCTCTACTAGCCAATCTGTCCTCCCTAATTTCTTTTACCTGGTCAAGTAATTTTCTACCTCTGTGTCTATGCACTTATAATTCCTGATGTTTGGAATACCTTTCCTGTAGGTTTCTGCATGTCATTCTTCCTAATTTCCTCTTAGTTTCTGCTCATATATCACCTGATCATTCTTAGGCCCTCCTAGACCAGTCTATCGAGCAATAACTTCTTTCTTTATCCTTCTGAATTCCAAGCCCTTCTTTTATTTTTCTCAATAGCACTTCTCACAATTATACATATTACATATTTACTTACTTGGTTTTTGTTGGGTTCATCTAATTCTGGAATAAAAGATCCTCTAGGGCATGGGCTATATTTTTGTTTTAAATGAAGCCCCCACGCCGGGCCTAGAACATATGCATAGAAGGCCTGGAATATACATTGAACATGCAGGAAAAAAAAAAAAAAGAATAATTGAGATGAAGATTTGGCAATTTGTAGCCATCTTTTAATATATTATGCTTTCTCCTTAATGACAATTTTAAAATACACCTACTAGTACACTTTCCTACCAACATTTAAAATAGGCTTGGCTAAAACCTGCTTTCCACAAAGCACTGAGTTTCATATAATTTCTCTTTTTGCTACACAGTAGGAAATTGAATTACTACAGATGATGGATGGATCTTTTTAAATCGTAAAATATTCACCCTGATGCATGATTGTAAGGCTCCAACTGTATTTATTTATATTTAAATTTACATTTATCCTCAAACACTAAAAGCAAAGGGAGCTCCACACCTTTGTTCTTTCACAGTTAATTTCCTGTGTAATGAAAGAGAGTTTTGTTTAAAAAAAAAAAGTCCTCAGAGAAAGCGGCCCTATTACTCAAATTGTTTCTGTCAAATTGGATTTCATTTGTGAATCTGTGCTAGTTTAAAACATTTAGAAATGAGACATTTTGGCATAGTTTATGGATTCAAAGGAAATTATAATTAACGGCAGTTATAAAGCAATGAAAAACTAAAAGCTGTTGAATCAGCTAGGGTGCGTATTGCATAATTTGTAATTTTGGACTCTAAGTAATTCAATTAATTTAACATGACAACTTTTCTGTGCTTTACAACTTTGCAATTTCTAGCAACTTAATAGGTTTTCCCTTTTTAAATTTCTAACCATTCCCATAAGATTCACAGACATCTTAGAAATACTAATATCATTCGGAGCATAGTTTCTATTAATTTAAAATTTCATTGTTAGTTTCATCCATTTCAAAGAGTTATCCATAATCCAGCCTAGTGGCATTTGTCAAAATGAGCATTCAATTAATCCTGGATTCAGACATTAAGCTGGAATACTGAAAATTTGACTTAATGATTAGATAGATTCAGTAATGATAAAATTTAAACACATTTACAATATAATGTATTTTTTAACATATGACTTAGCAATGCTTAGGGCAGAAATATTGGTAATGGGGTTTCCTTGTAAAGGCAGCTATGACAAAATGTGGCGAAATCGAAATTTTTCCAGATAGAATATAATTTTGCGAACTGTCGCTGTCATGTAGGATTGATCACTCTGTGCCTTTTTGGGAAGTCACTCCATTTAAAAGGTCATCTGAAATATCTGTTTCCTCAAATATAAATTTTTAGCAAAATATCTTACTGCTGCACATTGAAGTGAAATCAGTAAGAGTGTTATTTGATGAAGTGCTAGGCTATTTGATCTTATAAGAGTTTTATTATCTTCTTCATAGATGAAAAATATACCTTGTTTGTAATTATCTTTAACATTAGCTTGATGAGATTTAGAAAATATATAAATCAGATTATGCTGCCTAACAGTAACACAGCAAGTGAATATCTGGGTCTGTGGAGTTTGTAAGTCCACAAGAAGTGTTTCCCATTTTAATATTGTGTTAGTTTTCTTTTGCTGTGATAAAATGCATAAGAAAATCAACTTGGAGGGGGAGAGATTTATCCTGGCTCAGGATTTCAGAGGTCTCAGTCCTTAGCTCCTTGGCCTCATCACTGTGAGCTTGTGCTGCAGGAGAACATCATGGTGGGGAGCACATGATGGAGAAAACTGCTCACCTTATAGCAGCTGGGGAGAAAAGAAAGAGAGAGTGGAAGGGACCAGGAACAAGATACAACCTTCCAGGAAAGACAGACTCCCAGTGACCTACTACTTCCAACAAAATCCTACCTCCTTCAGTCTCCATAACCTCCCAATAGTCCATTTAATTATGAATCCAATAATTGATTAATCCACTGATCTGATCGGTCTTCATAATCCAATCACTTTCCAAAAGCCACCACCTCTGAACTCTGCAACTATAGGGACCAACCCTTTAGAGTACATTTCATACCCAAACTACAAAAAATCTTCTGATAAAAATGCCAAGGAAATAAAAAAAAAGCATTTATTCTTGTTTTATCTCCAATGAATTCACATATTGTACTTTTGTGTTTACTAGTCTATAGTAGTCAAATATAATAAGCAGTCTCCTATGATATTTACTTGTCATTTCTATTGCTTTATATTTTATATGATGAATAAAATATTTAACTTATTAACGTGACTTTTATTTCTTAGTATTTTATTGGTACAATATAATTATACATCATAGTGAGATTTGAAGAGATACATTCATATATGCACACAACATTTCTTGGTATGATTCCCTTCTAACCTCATTCCTTTACCCTCTTCCTCCCTCCCTATACATGGCAGCAAGGTTGTCACTGACGCCTTCATATATGGACATACTATTATTTGTTTTGTTTCCTTCCTCAAGCTTCTCTCCCCCTCACCTTTTTCCCAATCCCCTTACTCTGTTCTAATCCCCTTACTCTGTTCTACTAGTCTCACTGCTTATTATCATGAAGTTCCTTTTATTTCCTATTATTTTCTTTCTAGCTTCCACATATGAAATAAATCATATGACCCTTGACTTCCTTAGATTGGCTGATTTCACTTAACATAACGTTCTCTAGTTTCATTCATTTTCCTTAAATTGACATAATTGTGTTCTTTATTTGGCTGTTTAGACTTTGAATTCATTTTCTTTTCCTTAGACCAAGTCTGATTTATTATTATACCAAATAGAATTAATAATATACTTTCTTTTTTATTTTTATTCATATATTGTAAGCGTACATCTTTGTTAGGTACAAACTGATAACGATATATGTGCTCACAATTCTCATTTGACCCCTTCCCCCAAATTCCCACCCCACTCCCTCACCTTCCCTCCCTCTCAAGTTCAGTTTAGTGAGTAACCTTGATGTACATTAGGGTGTCCCCCCCCGATTTATTCTGACCAAAATTGGTATCAGTTGTGGAATTTAAGTGAGAGATAATAGATTTGAAAAACTTCAGGCTTTTTTTTTTTTTGTAGCACATTTTGTTTTAGATTGTTAACTTTTAAAGTGCAAAAATTCAGTGGATTAGAGGAAAAGACCTATTCCACCTACAGCCACTTCCCTGGGAGCTACTAAAACTCTGGATCATCTTTATGTCTAGAAGGAATTATCAGAGCATTGCTAGCAAAATAAGATAGCCAATTATTTTTTCAAATGCAGACATCGTACAAAATTTGAATTTGTTTAGAAATTTGAAAGGAAAGGGAATACCAAAAAAAGTGTTTATTATTTAGTTTCTTCAGTCTCAGAATGATAATGTTAAGCTGAGAATAGATGAGAACAAAGTAATTGACGTGGGGTCTAATACTTTTGGGAAAAGACTTTCTACTACTGCATACATGAGACCACCACACTTTTTCTATTCTTAACATCACCTGACCAGTAATTTCATATCTCTCATCATCTTGATCTCCATAACCTACTATAAGTCTTTAAAACATTGATTTTCCCTGTTTCTACCCTATCCTCTGTTCTCAGCAGGTCACCTTGCTTGCCTTTCTAGCCACAGAGAAAATGAAGACTATGGAGTTGAATTTACTCAACTTCTCATACTATTTCTGTTATGGGTAGAAAGAGGATGTCCCCGGAGGAGCTCATGTATTAATGCTCAGAGTTGATGCAATTAAGCTCTGAGGGTTGTAATCTCATCAGTAGATAAATCCATTGTAATGGATTTACTGGGCAGTAACCTAGGCAGATGAGGTGTGGCTGGAACAGGTGGGTCTCCATGATGTGAGAGCAGAGCCCTAGCTCTGCCTTTCTCTACTTCCCACCATCATGCACTAAGCCAACATGGACTCAATCTTGAAATCTCCCAAAACTGAGATCAAATAAATCTTTCTTCCTCTAAACTCTGTGACCACTTGTTTTGGATTGCAGCAGTGACTGAGACAATTTCCCACATATAAATTTCTATATTTTTACATTCAAGCATCAGTTCTTTCATTCCAGTTTTGAAAGGAAGTTCATTAGTCATGAACCTCATTTGCAACTGAAAAAACACAGCACCTAGTGTCCCCCTGACTGCCATCCTACTTCTTGTTTTCCTTTCAGAGCTAGTCACCTGGAAGAACATTCTTATTTTCTCGAATTTCTCATCCACCTAGGAAGCTTTCCATACACAAGCACTTTAAGCAAACTGCTGTTGTGAAGGATGTCTGGGGTTTCTTCATTGCTCAATGATTTTATCTTTCTCTTCTCTGACATTATATATACTCTTTATTTATTCTGAGGAGATAATTTTTGCCTTCCATACCATTATATATACATATATATAAAATATAAATATTATATATTAATAAATAAATAAATATATATATTATCTTCTTGCTCATTTCTTCTCAGTTTTTCTTTATAATGACTATCCCTTAAATACTGATGTTCTTTATATATGTTCTGGGCACTTCCTATTCATTGCATTTTCCCTTGGATTATTCAACCCATTTGAAAAAACATTTTGTTATACACTTGTAATCCCAGTACTTGGGAGGCTGAGACAGGAGGATCTCATGTTCACTGCCAGCCTCAGCTACTTAGTGAGGTCCATGGCAATTTAGAGAGAACCTGTTTCAAAATAAAATAATAAAAGTAGGTGTGGGGTGGTGTTCAGAGGTAGAATGTCCCTAAGTTAAATAATTACTACTGCAAGAAAAATTTTTTGGGGGGAGTTGACACTAAAATTTCCTAATGAGATACTTTCTAGTACATATTTTAGTTTCTTTCTAGTTGTGCTGTATTGAAGAGATGAGAATTTGATTGTGTCCGTTGAAAACAGGCAGTCTAAGAACTCTGAAATAGATGTAGTTTTTAGTATAGGAGATATAATTAAGTCTGCTTGGGAAGAGTAACTTTCAATTACGTGATGAATAAATAAGTGAATACATGAAAACACTGCCTGAACTTTTGCTAAAGGCAACATGAGTATAAGAATGAACAAGACAAACGGCCTGACTCCTTTCAAGCCCACTAGCATCGTTGCTCTCCTGGATTAAGTTAATAGCTTTCTCTAAAATTTCTGCATGTCTTTCTGGCTATCTTCCAAACAATATTTTGGACAAAATAATTATTATAAAACACAAATCTTGTATCATCTCCTTGATTAAACTGTTTCAGAGATTAATCATTACTCTTAAAATGAAGAAAAACAATTTTCTCCCCTCTAGGCTGTGATGATCGGACTCTGTCTTTGCAGTCTCATTCCATACTGTGTTTTCCTTCTTCTTGCAGTCTAACCACTTCCCTTTCTTTATATAAATAACTTGCTTTTTCATACTATTGGGCCTGTGCTTATAGTCCTTTTTCTGTATGAAATGCCCTTTTAATGAAGTTAAAAAACAATCCAAGTAATGAATGCCACCAATGGTGATCAAATCTGTGGCATAAAGGCTCCTTTGTAAAATTTATAGGGATGTTATGCCCTGACAAAGTATAAACAGATATATTGTGATCATAAAATATATTTAAAATTGAGCCAGGCATGGTGGCACATACTTGTAATCCCAGCATTTGAGAGGCTGAGACAGGAGGATCGGGGTTCGCAGCCAGCCTCAGCTACCTAGTGAGGCACTCCGCAACTTATTGAGACCCTGTTTCAAGATAAAGAATAAAAAATAGGGCTGGGGGTATAGCTCGGAGGTAGAATGCCCCTGAGTTCAATCCCCAGTACCACAAAAAAAAAAAAAAAGTATGTATATTCCTAAAATAAAATCTATACTTAATACAACTCAGTTATATACTAAGCACTTATCACCATTGAAATATGTATTATTTATCTACAACAGTAAATTTTGTAGGCTTTTGTAAATCATTTTAGTTTGTGGCATTTGTGATAATCGAGGGATATTTCCATAATATCTGGATTAAGTGTCTTTGAAATTATAGATGATACTCAGCATAGTTCCACCTAAGACATAAGATTTAATTTGAATAGTAAACTTGAGAGCTTTAAAACTTGGTTTTAAACTTGTAATGCTTTCCATTATCAAGTAATATTTCATTTTTATGTTGTCTATATTTGAGAAGAACTTTAAGTACTTTATGAAATTTTATTTGAAAGCATATATATGGCCATGATTTCCTGTTACTAAACGGTAAATGCATAAAATGTGGATGCTCATGTTTGTGGCATACCTCATAAATAATCTTTTATGATACCTTTCATGAATAAAAGTACCAGTTATATTGGAAAATCTATTGTTTTATCCAGGTTGACTTGATAATGAAGGAAAAATGAACTGTTGCGATTTTCATATTTATTTTTTATAATATTTAATCTATATAAAAGGAATAATGTAAATGGTCAGCAACTGTGAAAAATCACATAATTTTTTTCCAAGTAGTTTTAATTTGGGGGCATAATAGATAATATAATATAATTATGTGAAAGCAAAGAAACTAAGAAGTCCCACCATGTACAATAGATCAAATTTTATAGGGATGTTTATATACCTTATACAAGTGAGTTCAAGCTATTATAGTTCTGAACTTTCTGAAAGGTGTTTGTTTTTAGGTAAAATAAATCCTTATTTTTGTGTGTATGGTTTTCACTTAATTTGGTGTTTATTTAAGGTTTCTACCAAAGATAAAATACATTGTAGAACCCATTCTATCTCTGAGCATTTTACCTCTGAGCCACACCTCCAGCCCTATTTTATTCTTTTATTTTGAAACAAGGTCTCACTGAGTTATAGATGGCCTCACTAACTTGCTGAGGCTGGCTTCAAACCTGCGATCCTCCCGTCTCAGCCTCTCAAGTACTGGGATTACAAGCATGCACCATCACGCCTGGCTCATGTAGATATTAAATATCCCAAGTTAATCTAAAAACCTGTTGTATTGCAATAAGTATAAATGAATTTTAGAAAGAAATATAACACAATTTAATGCTTGAGTAAATGAACAAATAATATAACCAGAAAACTTTTAAATATATAAATAATAATAGGGTTCTAGTACTATTAGATACTGAATAATTAGCTATAATATTTTAAAAGGATGCTGTTTCAACAAGTATTAATATATATACGTACAGAAATTTAAGTTTAGTACTGATTAATATACAGTCAACTATATCAGTAGAAAACACATTTTTTAAAGGTAACATATCCAAATAAACAGGGAAATTTAATGTAAAAAGAAGGGAGTAGACAGACAGTGAGCATATTGGTGGCAGATCTGTGGATGGATGGTTTTAACTTTTTCTTTATGCTTTTTCATATTTATTTTTAATAATAGTTTCAAATGAATCTTTCCATTTTTCCTTTATGAACATTGACATATTTCTAAATGTATTTTATCATTGAAAATTTATGGGGATAGTAATTGGCAGTAAAATTTAGTAAAAGGAATATTGTATCACTTTTTTATAGGCAAAATAGGACAATGATATATACCTTCAGGCTGAAGGAATGTTGGTCAGGCACTTAATATATGATTTTTCAACATCCCTGTGTTTCTTCAAATAAGATTTTATTTTCTGTGGCTTAATATTCCTCCAGGGTCATTTCTGATGCTCAAATAACAGTTACATCAGTGATAGTTTAAGAGTTATTGACAGCCTACAAGGACTGAGGAAATGAAAACTATCATCAGTCATTCTGGTAAGAGTGTTGTGCAAGTGAGAGAGGAACAAAGAGGAGGACACCAAATGTACCCATGGGGTTCAGGAGACCCTTCCCCACCACTTCCATCCCTGAGCAGTGGGCGTGCTGTATCTTTAAAGTGCAGCTGTATCTTTAAAGTGCAGCATAACTTAGAAGGATCATACAGAGAAGTGGGTGTGGGTTATGGTGGAGGTTGAGTTATTTCTTGAAGAATCTGGGATTTAAAGTCACATAGCTACAGATAGAGTGAAGAAGGCATACAGAAATGTGGTGAGAATTGAGGATAATTACAACACACCAATAAAATATATTTTAAACACGATGAGGTCACAAAGAACTATTGATCTCATTGTAAACAGAAGGAATTTCAATCTGAAAGATTTTAAAAATAGCTACTTTGTCAGGCGTGAACATTAGAAGTTCACTAAAGAGACTGTCTGTTTGCAGTAGATGGCATGGACTTGTTTTTCTCTGCTCTTGTCTGCTAAGTATAACTATAAACTCTTAAAACAATATGAGTGAAAACCAAGAGGAAATAGCAAAAGTTTATAAGAAGGAAATTTGATTTGAGGCCATAGATTTGGAAGCAGGACACAGAGGAATGGAATTTTACATCTGCCTCACTCAAATAAAGGATGTGATCCAATCCTAAATTTTCCTGACTCCCACCTAGAAATAAAATAAAAGCCAGGTAAGTGCATGACTCCTTTGGAACAACAGCAATCCCCAGAAAATTACTAGATAAGCTGCACACACCACTGCAGGAAAAACACTTCTCTGTTGCATATGAGACTTTAGTCTACAGTGAGGTGGCCAGGTGCTACCTGCCAGCAAGACCCACCACAAGTGGCCTAGCCTGGAAGACATTCTGGAAGAAAACATGGAAGTTCCTCCCAAAATTAAAACTACAGCACTTCTGTGAGCTAGCAATCCCTCCTTCTCTGCATATACCTGGGGTAATGAAATTGGCATTTTAAAGAGATATCTGAGCCAGGTTTTGTAGCACTTGCCTGCAATCTCAGTACTTGGGAAGCTGAGACAGGAGGATGGCAGATTCAAGGACAGTTTCACCAAGTAGTGAGACTCTCATCAACCTAGGAAACCCTATTTCCAAATAAAAATAAAATAGGGCTGGGGGTGTAGCACAGAGGTAGAATGTTCCTGGGTTCAATCTCCAGTGCCACCAAAAAAATTTAAAAAAGAGATATTTGTATCTACATGTTCATTGCAGCATTATTCACAATTACTAAGATTGGAAACTTTACAAATGTTCATTAATGGATGAATGGCTAAAACAATGTGATGCTTATGTGTATTATACACTCACAATGGAATGATATTCACTATATAAAAGAAGAAAATCCTACCGTTTGTGATAACACAGACAAACCTGGAGGATATTTTACTAAGTGAAATAAGCCAGGCACAGAATGAAAAATAATATATGATCTTACTTAGTTGTGGATTCTAAAAAAGTTATTTGTCAATTATTCCTCAGTAAATCTTGGAATAAATAAAAACAAACAAAAGTATTAAGACCTCCTAATGTTGTTTGGTCTGTTGGACTTTTTCTTTTACAGATTTTCTTGTCTTTTAAAATATTATATCAAGTAGAACCTGACCACAGACATGTTCAAGTAGAATTCAGATAACTTCTGATTTTTTTTTCAATGGGAAAATTCTGTGTCCATTAGAAATTTTGCCATGTTGCAAATGCTGTTTTTCTCAGTTTCTAGTTTCTTCATTCTGCTTCCTGGTCCACATGGTGGTGGTGATGGGCTTTAGCTGTAAATTAATTTCTCCTTAAACATAAAGATTTAAAAATTTTAAAAAAATCTCTCAGTACCTCACATTACTCTCCTGAACTCCAGCATTTCATCCTTCCTACTGTGTCTTACTAATTCTGCGACAGGAGAAGTGAATACTGAATCTCAAATAATCTGCTTTTCAAGAACATGCACTTATTTAGGAACATGGACTGATGTCTAGGTCTTCCAGGCAAGACCATCTTCTTTTTCTACCATATTAAACTACTATACAATACAAATTAATCTTTGAAAACAATAAACAAGCTATAAATTGTTTCTTTGAGACAATGAAACACATCCTCTCCATTTATTAAATACGTGCATTTCCCAGAAGGATAGGACTAATGATGAATTATAGAAATTATAGAAAGAAAGAAATCATCCAGATAATGGTCTAATTTAAATTATTTAATTTCATCAGCATTCTTACCATATACCTGGCATAATTTTTTTAAAATTACTTCATGTCAGCTCTCCTGCTTTACATGTAATTTATAATAATTTTTATTTAATTTTACAGTCATATATGTATTATTAAAATCAACATGAAATATTATGTATAGAAAACAAAATATGAGCTATCGTCGCTAATTTCAGATGAGGAAAGCCATCTTTCAGAGAAGTAAGAAAAAAAAAACTCACAGAAGTTAAGTGGAAAAGCTGAGATAGAAAGGTTTCTGCTTAAACTCTAAAGCCTTCTTCTTCCACTATGTTATGGCAGAATAGGCAGATGTATACATAGGTGTAATATCCTTTTTACTCTGTAATCATATGTTTTGCAACATTATTGGAAGAAAAATCATGCTGATTCTTGGCATCTGCTCAGATGTTGATTTGATGGCTCTTGTGGTGGGATACAGAGACTTGCTGAACCAATGGGAAAGAAAAGGTTTCCAAGGACCATAGAGCTGCCACAGTGCTATTGTGAATTGGCTCACTTGGTAGGCATTGTTGAACAGTCTACTGTCCTAACTGGCCAACCATAAATCATCGTATTTGGAAATTTTCAGCTAGTGTCATTTGATTTGTTTGACATCGTGTATTTTTATAAAAGTGTATAATTAATGAGAACCATTCTGTAATTTTCCTGACAAACATCTATATTTTATAATTAAAATGAACAATTTGCCTAACAAAGAACACTAGTGACAGTTTAAACATCCATCCTGTTTAGAATTCTTCTTTTTTTCTTTTCTTTTCTTTTATTTTTTTTTAAAACAAACGGGATCTCACTAGATTGCTAAATCTTGCTGAATTGTGGAGGCTGGCCTTTAATCTGTGATCCTCCTGTCTCAGCCTCCTAGCTACTCAGATTGCATGTGTCTACAAACACTCCTGGTTAGACTTTTTAGTATCTATGTAGCTGGATTATTTTATAACTTCTAATATTTTAAATTTTACAATATTTTCCATCCCACAACTTATGTGTAGATTTGGATTTTTATTTCAAGAAAAATTAAATATTGGCTAGGCCTGGTGACATACACTTATAATCCCAGTACTTGGGAGACTGAGACCGGAGGATCATGGGTTTGAAGCCAGAATCAGAAATTTAGTGAGACTTTCAGGAAATTAGTGAGATACTGTTTCAAAATAAATAAAATAGGGGGTTGGGGATATAGCTGAGAGGTAGAATGTCCCTAAGTTCAATCCCCAGTACCAAAAATAAAAAAGAATAATTCTTCATTGATCATTTAACTTTAAGAACTTATGATTATAATGTTATTGCAATATTTTTTGGTTATTTTAAGTTGATAAATATCAAAATAATTATATTTACGATTTTTTCTGAAATAAATAGATACATGTGCTTTGTGTAAAGAAAATAATATAAATTCTATGGTTTACAGTATAGGGATAAATATCCAGTACTTTGGAATCAGCCTGCTTTGCCTTAAACATTTAGTAACTATGCAGCTTTGGAGGATTGAATAAAAATGTCTAAGTTTAGTTAACCCACAAAATGAAGATAATAATAGCAACAACAAACATTGAAACAAGAATTAAGTGAGATAATCAGGTTGAAGGTCATGGGAGGCAATAAATTAGAGTCACTATTTTTGTTTTGTTTGATTTAAATATTATTAAATCATATATTTATTCAATACAGATACCATATATACCCATGCATTAAACATGCACCTTTTTATTTCTTTAATGAATGCAGGTAATATTTTAAAAAGGAAACTAAATAGTATCTAACTTGCTAGAAAAGATATATGAAGGCATGATATTAACACCATAATGTAATATCAATATCGTATGTATGGCAAGGTTTTGAAAATTTAGGGAACTTCAGGAAAAAATATAATGAGCTTGAACAAATGAGTTCATGCCGAAATATAACTACACAAAACATTACCATTAATCAAATATTTTGGAAGTATCAAGTATATTATTAGGCTACTTTTTAAAGAGTCTAGCAAACATGGTGAAGTTTTTCCTTTGTAATTCAATAGTAAATACTTAGGTAAATTCAATTATTTTTGACTTTTTATTATTCAAAGCTTAATTTCAGTGCTATATTAAAAAATATGTCAGCCAGGCACGGCAGTGCATGCCTGTGATCCAAGTTACTTGGGAAGCTGAGGCAAAAGAATTGTGCCAGCTCAGGCAACTTAGGGAGACCGTGTTTTAAAATTAATTTTTTTAAAGGGCTCAGAGGAAAAGTGCTCCTGAGATCAATTACTAGTACCACAAAAATATGTAAAATTTTGCATAATATTCATCTCTGAGTTTTTAAATGATATTTTATGTATGCACTTCTCAAAGCCACTTGCAGTTAGAATTCTGTAATGTCAGTCTTACTGTCAACCACTTGATGGCACTATTGCACTTGGTAAAGTCACAGTATGGGTGAGTGATTTCTAATACTTGGTTTCTTGTGTAATAGTGTAAGTAAGCCTTTCAACTAAAGCATACATTATGAAAGATTTATTTTCTACTAATACCAAAGTTGTTATAACTCTGAAAGGTTTTGCAGAGGAACAAAACTGAAGCTCGATAAAACAGCTACATGCTAGAGAAGAGTTGTTCTTTTTTTTTTTTTTTTTTTTTTTTTGTGGTACTGAGGATTGAACACAGGGGCATTCTACATCCCCAGCCCTATTTTTTATTCTTTATTTTGAAACAGGGTCTCACTAATTTGCAGAGAGCCTCACTAAGTAGCTGAGGCTGGCCTCCGGTCTCAGCCTCCCAAGTACTGGGATAACAAGAGTGTGCCATCACTCCCAGTTTGAGTTGTTCTTGAATGATATTCCTTTTTTTTTGCGGTACTGGGGATTGAACTCAAGGGCATTCTACCTCCGAGCTACACCCCCAGCCCTATTTTTTATTCTTTATTTTTAAACAGGGTCTCACTAAGTTGCGGGGTGCCTCACTAGGTAGCTGAGGCTGGCCTTGAACACAGATCCTCCTGTCTCAGCCTCCCGAATGCTGGGATTACAAGCATGAGCCACCATGCCCGGCTAAGAGTTGTTCTTAGTAAGTCAGAAAATTGGAATTTTCTAGGACTTAAAGTTCATGGCTGTGAGTTTAGCTTTCACCATTTGTTAGTATTTTCACTCATAGAAAAAGTTCGGTAGAGGCTGCATTAAAATTGTGCATTCATTGTAACATGCATAATAGCATTTGAGGAACCATGGTGTGTGCCACAGAAAGAACTGACCAGTAAGACAGGGTCAGTGTTTCTGCTTCTACTTTACTGATATGATATAGAACATTGACCACAGTGGTCAGGTCAGCTCTTTTAGTAGCAATAAAGAATAAAAGCAAGTTTTGTTTCTCAATTTTTAAAGCTTTACTGAAAGAAAATTCTGTACAATGATGATTAAAATATTTTAGTCTGAAAGTGAAAAGAAAGTTACTCCTCTTCTTATATTTAAAACCATTATTCTAGCCAGGTATGGTAGCACATTGGTACATGCCTGTAATCCTGGTACTTGGGAGATTGAGACAGGAGGATTGCAGGTTGAAGGACAGCCTCAAAAACATAGAGAGACTCTCATCAACCTAGGGAGACCTGGCTTCAAAAACAAAACAAAACTAAAGGGGCTGAGTGTATACCTCAGCAGTAGAATCCCTTGGTTTCAATCTCTATTACCACAAAGAAAAAAATATTTCAACAGTTCTATAAAGCACCTCAAAAATATGCAGTCTTTGTGAACTCACCTGAATTAAAATCTAATTGATAAAACCTTAGTGAGATAACTCTTAACTTCTTAGCTGAAACTTAAATGTAAGTAAGAGCAAAAACCAACTTCTTATAAATTATAACATTTTGGTAAAATATGTTTGAAAAAAAGAGTAAATAATACATTATGTCCAATAGTTACCCTCTGCAACTTAGTATAAAATTGGGCCAGGGTGTAGTTCAGGTAGAACACCCCTGAGTTCAATCCCGAGGCCCATACACACACGCACACACACACACACACACACACACGCGCGCGCGCGCACGAAAAAAAAAATATACTGGGATGTAGCTCTGTGGTCGGGCTCAAAAAATATACGTACATACATAACATGTCAAATAGCTAGTACATTGATCTTTACTACCTAAGTTTTTTTTATTTATTATATAAAATGTGAATTATATTATTAAATATAAGGTACTTAATGTTTTATGCAAAAATTAAATTTGGGAAAGAAACATTATAATAGCACAAATGAGTGTTAAGTAAATGTTTCTAATTTTATGTATATATTTTTTTATTGGTGCACTGCAATCATACAACATAATGAAGTTCAGAGTGATAGAGACACACATGCACACAGCACTTGGCAATCTTCCCCCAGGATCCCACTCCATGCCCTCCCCTTCCCCATACACAATATTGAAATTGATATTGATAATTTCTTATATATACATAGTATCAATTGGAGTGTTTCTTTCATCAAATTAATGTTCAGCAAAATGTCTGTAATTTGAGTTAATAAATCACACACAAGTGACAGCATTCTTCTTCTTCTAATTCTTCATTCTTTTATTTTCTTTCCTGTTCATTTCTTTTCTTTTCTTTTTGTAGTACCAGAGACTGAACCCAGGGACATTCTATCTCTGAGCTACACTCACAGTCCTATTTTATTTTGAAGCAGGGTTTTGCTAACTTGCTGAAATTCTTGATAGGCTCTTGTGGCTGGCTTCGAACCTGTGATCTTCCTTTTTCCACCCCCTAAACCCTGGGATTAGAGGTATGACCAGTGTACTTAATGGTAGAATTATTATTTTTGACTGTATTGATTAGGATGCAAGTTATACATGCGTAGCCATAAGCAAATACTTATTACTTCCTAAGGAAGTTAGACTATTATAGAAGATGCCAGGAATTATAAACTGCCACTTAATCTATAAGGTACTCAAAATGTAGTTGAGAATACATTCTCTAACATTCATGAAAAGAAATCTAAACAAAACAATGATAATTTGTTGTAATGTGGCATCATGTGTTTAATCATTGAATGAGTATCATAAGGCATAATGCATTATGAGTTCAGAGTGGAGATCTGGTGGACCTAAACGCTGCTGAAAAGGACTATTGGCAGAGATGCTAGCCTAGTGAGCTTGAAGAGTGCAAAGATTCAGATAGGAATAACAAAAAGAAAGGACAGCCAGGGAGAACATTATTATTCCATGCTACTCAAAAGAGAGAATAGAGCTAACAAAGTCATTTTGAGTAAAATCATAGCATATGAAAATGACTTAAAATCATATCTAAATACTATAGAATGCTATCACTAGCCAAATGCAGTGGTGCACACTTGTCATCCCAGCTACTCAGGAGGCTGAAGCATGAGGACTGTAAGTTCAAGACTGGCCTGGGCAGCTTAGTGAGATGCTGTGTCAAAAATGAAGAAGTAGAGGAAGAAGAAGGAGAAGAAGAAGAAGAAGAGGCAGAAGAAGAAGAAGAAGAAGAAGAAGAAGAAGAAGAAGAAGAAGAAGAAGAAGAAGAAGAAGAAGAAGGAGAAGGAGGAGAAGAAGAAGAAGAAAAGGTCTGGAGATAGAGTTCAGTAGTTCAGTTCCTGGTATGCACAATCCTCTGTACTGCAAATAAACTATGCATCTTTTGAAAGCATTATTAAATTCTATAGAATACACCCTCCTTTCTTTTTTTATTTGTTAGAATCATATATTTAGCCCATAACCTCTAGATCTTGGGAATATATTGGTCTGAATATAAAACTCAGTCTGCAGCTATAGTTTTGTCGTAGGTAACTTGTGCAACATATCTTCCATACTTAGATAATCAGAGTATTCTCACATGCAAAATATGTTTATTCTGTAAAGCAGGGAGCTTGGAAATGCAGAGGCTCCATCGTTCTTTCATGATCTTTTGTCTAGTGAGGTCCATTCTTTGGATGGGAGTTCTTTGTGGCTGTGTTTCTATCATTATCCACTCATCCCTACATGATAATAGCTAACAAAATGGTGGTGATTACTGTGCAGAAGAGTACCTTCCTTCAGAAGCAAGTTACACATTTTCAAAGCGCTACTCAGCATTAATAGTTCAGTTGGTTTACAGTGGTCTATTTTCATTATCATATTTTTATTTACATCAGGACCATAATCACAAAAAACAAAATATGATGATTTTTACTATATTAAGTTACATATCTCTACAGACTAGTATATTCATAGTTCCTTCTGTATAGAGGAAGGCTTTAAAGAACCTACAGGTGATATTACCTCAGCCTATATTGAATCTAATTTTCTTGAATGAATCAAATGGAGTTTTCCTAAAGAATGTCAACATATATGTTTCATTTTTGAAGCTATTCTTCAAATATATACAACACTTTCAAAGTAAAAAATGGTTTATGATAGTGGTTAAATTATTAAATTTTGGTTTTACTATTATGTGGTACTTCATAGCATTGTTTCCATGCCCTCATCTCCAAGGCAGAAATAACATATGTGTGTGTGTGTAAGAGAGAAATGTGCTTTTCTATTTCTGAGGATTAAGTGAGACAATAGTCTCTTTAAAAGAGTTTTATAAGCCAGGCGTGGTGGCGTACACTTGTAATCCCAGCATTCAGGAGGGAGGCTGAGACCGGAGGATACGGGTTTGTGGCCAGCGTCAGCTACCTAGTGAGGCACTCCGCAACTTAGTGAGACTCGGTTTCAAAATAAAGAATAAAAAATAGGGCTAAGGGTATAGCTCAGAGGTAGAACGCCCCTGAGTTCAATCCCCAGTACCACACAAAAAAAAAGAGTTTTATTTTATTTTTAATATACTTTTATTGGTGCAATACAATCTCACATCACAATATAAATTATGTTGATAGTGATATATATGCACACAACATTTGGTGAGCTTTTCCCCAGTTCCCTCTCCATCACACCCTTCTCCATACAGGCTACTCAGTTTGACATTAGTATTCTCACATATGTACATAAAGCCAATGGTGGAATAGAGAGGGAAGCAACATGTTTCAGATGCTCCGAGACCAAAACTCAACCAGCAGGAAGATTGCTTCTTGGTAAGGGAGAATTCAACAGAAACAGCCAGAATTCAACAGAAGAGGTTTAATGCTGTTTTCAGGTCTGGGCACACATACAACAATAGTTGTCAGCAGCCCTCTTGAATAGAATGGATTCTATGACTTGATGGTGACTCTAGCTTCACATCTCTTTCTCCTTTTTCCATCTGCTCTATAATATTTAGTTAAAATAAAATTACAACTTGTTTCCTTCTATTTGACCTCTTTGGCTGTTACCCTGGAAAGCTTGGATTATGGCTAAATGGGCAAGACAGCCTGTGCTTCAAGAATGATTGAACTCCTTATTGATTGTCCAGTATTGTGGAGCAAGAGAATATCAGGGGACAATTCATCATGAATCTCAAGTTTCTGTATGTCTCACCAGGTGTGGCACTGACTGCCTCTGCCTTCAGATTATCTTTTCAAGGAAGTTTGTACAGGAATGATCTGTCTTGGAAGATAGATATACTGTCTCTCTCTACCAAAAACCAAGTTTGTTTACTCTCTTCTGTAACAATGGCTCCCTCTGGGGCAAAGGGCAGGCAGGCTTATTTCCACTTTAAAAGATTCAGATTTTCTAAAGGAGGGATTCCTCTCTTGAGGTACATCCCATTGCATCTTCATCTTTGCATAACCCTAATGTAAATCAATGTTCAGAGAAACCATGCAAATGCTGCCTGTCTGGTTATTGTTGTTGCTGTAAATCAGGAAGTCTTTTGACTCTGTCTCAGGAATTTTGTGTCTAGGTCGTCATTCATGAAAGTTAGGTTTGGAAAGATAATACCACCATATACAGTGAAATCTCATATACTTTGCAGTTTTTTTTTTTTTTTTTTTTTTTTGCGGTACTGGGGATTGAACTCAGGAGCATTCTACCTCTGAGCTATACCCCTAGCCCTATTTTTTATTCTTTATTTTGAAACCGGGTCTCACTAGGTTGCGGAGTGCCTCACTAGGTAGCTGAAGCTGGCTGCATACCCGGATCCTCCGGACTCAGCCTCCCGAATGCTGGGATTACAAGCATGCACCACCATGCCTGGCTACTTTGCAGTTCTTGATAGAGTAAGAGGATGGAGGGAGTTTCAGTGAAAAACATGTGAGAATGCCAAAATGGTATGAAGATTGTGTCTAATATAAATAAATTCAATTAAAATTATATGTGCAATTTAAGAAAACACTTAGTGTTTTTCAGATATCACCAAAAATATAAAAATGGTGCCAGTACAATGGTTTAGAAGCATGTATCAATGTATAAACTGCTTACATTAGAGAGACCAAATGTGAGATATGACTGACTATCATCATATATTGCTCTTTAATGCTTAAAGTATCTTACTCCAGAAAAAGATAATATGCATTAAAATATTATAATGAAACCTAGTTAGAAAAGATTTCCACAAGCTGGGTGTGGTGGTGCATGCTTGTAATCCCAGTACTTGGGAGGCTGAGACTGGAGGATCCAGGTTCATGGCTAGCCTCAGCTACTTAGTGAGGCTCTCCACAACTTAGTGAGACCCTGTTTCAAAATAAAGAATAAAAAATAGGACTGGGGGTGTAGCTCGGAGGTAGAATATCCCTGAGTTCAATCCCCAGTACCACAAAAAAATAAAATAAAAATTTTCATATATAATACCCCTGACAATTTCTCTACTCTTCCACTGTTTTCTCCACTTTCCTTGCCTTGAATCTGCAGGACTGGGTGTCATCATAAACTCATTTATCTTCTACATTATTAGTCATCAGTATGCTTTACTTTAATTTGCCAAGAACTTTTGATAAGGTAGAATAATTAACTATAGGCCAGGTGTAGTGGAAAACACCTTTATACTTAGTACTTGGAAGGCTGAGATGAGACAGGTGGATTGAAGGTTTGAAGCCTGCCTCAGCAACATAGTAAGACTTAGCAACCTAGCAGGACTGTGTTTCCTAACAAAGAATATAAAAGTGTTGGGAGTGTAGCTTCGATGTAGAATGTCCCTGGGTTCAATACTCAGAAATACACACACATACACACACACATACACATATACGCACAAAGAATAATTAACTCTATGGGTTAGAACCCAAGTGCAGTGAACCAGGCTTTCTTCTTAGCAGTTTACATCATGTGATATATGTAGTTTGATACAAGGAATGACTTCTAAGTTTTAGGGGTAGACTAAATTTCTTTATCTGCAGATTTATGGATTTTCCCCTAGATAATTGCAAGTTGAGTAAATATACATTATTATTTTGAATGAATATGGATATCAGAAATGTATTAAGCTCAGTATTTTACAGAGTATGACCTTGACCCACTAAGTGTTAAAACATTAATCCACATGATAATTCTGTTCTTATTTTACATAGAATACTTGCTTAAGATTATATAGCAAATCTATGATGAACCTATTACAATATGAGCAGGGGAACATAAAGTCAGAATGGTTCTAATCCCTAATTTTCAGTCTATAAATTTTAGATTATTTCTCTTCTTGCCAATTTCTAATCAAGCATTTTCATGCTATTTTATAATCATTTAATTATGTTATCTACTTTAATAAGTGACCTTATAGCAGGAGTATCTTTAATTTATTTGATAAACTGTATCTTTTTCATCTTTTTATTGCTGATTCTAAAAGAATACTTATAGACCCTTTGACATAAAATAAGTGTTCTTAAATGCTGTTTGAATGAATATCACTGTGATCCCTAAAGTATACCAAATCTGTAGGGGATTTGTCCTTGTTTTATATTTCCTGACTTTAAGTGCACTTTTGAGAATTTTACTGCAAAGAGACTCCTTACCCAAGTGCAATTCTACTTACCTATTGTGATTGGGCAAACAAAGCCTTTCTTTCTTCTCTCCTCATCCCTCCGCGTGTATGTGTGTGTGTGTGTGTGTGTGTGTGTGTGTGTGTGTGTGTGTGTGTGTTACCAAGAACTGAACCTAGGGATTGAACTCAGTGTGACTGAACTATACCTTCAGCTCTTTTTATTTACTTATTTATTTTTAAATTTTGAAACAGGGTCTCATTAACTCACTACTGCTAGCCTCAACCATGTAATCCTCCTGTCTTAGCCTCCCAAGTATTATAGATTATAGATGTTTGCCACTGTGGCTGGATAAACATAAACTTTCAATAAAACAGAAAGAAAAAAGAAACAGACTTCAGATTATTTAAAATATTATATGCCTTCCAAAGAAACTAAAAAAAAAAAATTTCAAATGAAACAAACAAAAAACACCGAAATTATTTTATTGTTAATGTATAACCTCTGATTTTAAACTTAAAATATTTTATAATTTTATTTTTGTGTAGTTACTTCAAGTCCATTTTCCCACCCTTTAGAGCAGTTCCCTAGTGGTCTGATGTTGCCAGCTAGAATAAAAAGTTTTTTTTTTTTTTTTTTTTTTTTTTTTTTGTGTGTGTGTGTGTGTGTGTGAATACATGTTTGCTCTACAAAGAAGATAGTTCAATATTTTTAATCTAAAATAATTTCCATGTCACCTCATACTTTTACTATTGATGTGCCCCTGAAAAACTGGGGATACACTTTTCAGTTTACTGCTTTTTCAGATTTAGCACTATTTATTTTAACTTTTGCTTCATGTGAACTTGATTTCATTATTGGAAAGTGAATGAAAGAAGCAAAAATAGGAAATGATCTTGCTGTAGTACATTAGGTTCATAAAATCCTTTTTTCTTGTAACATAGAGGAAGGAAAGAATTTTATATTTATACTAAAAAGAATCTCTGGGTAACACCTATGTTTTACCTTCCAGTAGACAAAAACATGCATTCCGGGGGATCTGAGAGTATATGTGCACCTTTTCAAATTGTCTTTTTCCCTCAATATAGTAATCCTCTGTCTCTTTCTGCTCACACTTTTTACACAAACCCAATCTTCATTATTGCTAAAGATGAAGTTCACCATATTTAGTGAAAGAAATGTGAAGATTATATGAGCTGCCAAGTGGAAATGAAAGGTTGAGAGCCACTGAAATAGTGTTCTGATATTTTGAGGTTAAAAGAAAATTGCAATTTAAAATATGTTATTAGACTTGCCATTCAAGAAAAATAAGCTGTTAAATAAAATTTAAAATGATTTAAAACTTGGTTATCAGTAAAGCCATTGAATACTTATAGTCATGGTATGAGTAAGAATTAGAATAATGGCAATATGATATCTATTATGACCTTCATTTCTTAATATTATGGCTACTAGTGACTTGCCATTTTATTTATAAAATTAAATTCTATTTCAAAATAAATGTCTTAGAAAACTATACTTTTTATTCAGGTTCCTTTGTAATAACTGAAGACAAAGACATCAGTATTTTAATCACCTTATGTTCAATATTACTGTGTATTTTGAACAATGCCTTTGGGGTAAAGGTTTTGTTACTTAAGTTTTGTTTAAAGGTTTTGTTACTTAGGTTTTGTTTATACTCAGTGAAAATAGATTTAAATGGCACACTTCAGGGTATTTTGTAAATTTCATATGTAACAATTTAACTAACTGAACAAATAAGTTGTTACTCTTAAAAACCCATGTATATAAAACTACAAGTCTTCTATAATAAAGACTTATGTGACTAAGTGGGTATAGATCACATAATACCCTTATCAAAAATGTAATCAAATATATGCATAAGTCAAAAAAATCAAAACAAAACATTTTGTTAACTATGACCATCCAATACCATGTCTTTAAAATGAAGCTTTTAGATGAAGGCAAACAATCATCATGAAAAACCAATAAAAATTCGCATGAACTATTTTGAAATAATAATTTGGTATTGATAGACTTGTCAATATTGTTATTATTTTTGTTTATGGTACTGGGGATGGAACCCAGGGGCAGTTGACCTCTGATTTATACTTCCAAGTCCTTCTTATAATTTTCATTTAAAATAGGATCTTGCTAAGGTACCACACATTGGCCTCTAACCTATAATTCCTCAATCTCAACTTTCCAAGAAATCACAGGCCAGACCAATTTCAAGGAGATTTTTTTTCTATGTTTTACTTTCATAGTTTTACTTTACATCTTTCACTTAAGTCTATAATCCATTTTGAGTTGATTTTTGTATAATGGGTGAGTGAGAGTCCATTTTCTTTCTTTCATTTGAAGATACTCAGTTTTTTTTCTAGTACCATTTATTGGAGAGACTATCGTTTCCCAATTGCATGCTCTTAAAATTTTTGTAAAAATCAGTTTATCTTATATGTGTGTATTTATCTTGGTGTTCTCCTATTCCATTGGTTATGTATCTGATTTTATATAGTACCATGTTATTTGGGTTATTATAGTCTTTTGATAAAACTGGAAATACAAATAGTGATTTTTCCAGCTTTGTTCATTTTGGTTGATATTGCTTTAAGTATTTAGATTATTCTGTGATTCAGTACAAGTTTGTGAATTGTTTTATCTAGCTCTGTGAATTACATTAAAATTTTGATAGAAATGGCATGGAATCTGTAGGTCACTTTGGGTAGCATGCACGTTTTGAAAATATTTATTTTCCCAATCCATAAACACAAGATATATTCCTATTTCTTTGTGTTATCTTCACTTTATTTTATTCATAGTTTACAGTTTTCAGTAAACAGATCTTTTACCTCCTTACCCCTAAGGATTCTTTTTTCCTGATGCTGTCATAAATGTGATTATTTTCTTATTTTATTTTTCAGACAGTTCATTATTGGTGTTTAGAAATGCTACTCATTTTTTTTTTTTGTTCTTTATATACAGCAACTTTACCGAATTTGTCAGTTCTAACAGATTGTTAGTGGAGTCCTAAGAATTTTCTATTTATAAGACCATGCTATCAGCAGACAGTGACATTTTACTTCACTGTTCCTGTTTGAATGCAATTTCTTTCTTGTTTTCCTTGCCTAATTACTCTGTATAGAAATTACAGTCCTATGTTGATCAGAATTGATAAGAGTGGTCATACTTGTCTTGTTCCTGATCTTAGAAGAAAAATCTTCAGCTTTTTACTATTGAGTATAATGTTAACTGTAGATTTGTCTAATATGGATTTTATTATTATTATTTTTTTTTTTTGCAGTACTAGGGATTGAACTCGGGCGTCTACCTCTGAGCTATACCCCCAGCCCTATTTTTTATTCTTTATTTTGAAACAGGGTCTCACTAAGTTGCAGAGTGCCTCACTAGGTAGCTGAGGCTGGCCGCGAACCGGGATCCTCCGGTCTCAGCCTCCCGAATGCTGGGATTACCAGCATGTGCTACCACATCCGGCTGACTTTATTGTATTGATGAACATTCTTTTTTTTAATCTTATTTATTGAGTATTTCATTTTACTTGTTTGAAGAGAATTTTTACCATGAATGGGGTTAGATTTTCTTGAATACTTTTTCTGCATGTATTTGAGATGATTATTTTTTTTCCTTTATTATAATAAGGCTAATCCCATAATTAATTGATTTACATATGCTGAACCAACCTTGCACCTCAGGGATAAATCCCACTTGATTGTGGTGAATGATCCTCTTAGTGTGCTGTTGAATACAGTTTGCTACTTTCACAGGAAGGATTTTGTTTCTATGTTCACCAATGAATTTGGACTACACTTCCCTTGTATTGTCTTTGTTTGAATTTGGTATTTGGTCAATACTGGCCTCTTAAAATTAGTTAGGATGTATTCTCTACTCTTTGATTTTTTGGGAGATCTCTAGAAGGATTGGTATTAGTATTTTTGGGGAGGTGGTAGTGGGGAATTGAACCCAGAAATATTCTACCTTTGGGCTATATGCCCAGCCCTATTTTATTTTTATTTTGAAACAGAGGAGCTCATTAAGTTGCTGAGGATCTCGCTAAGTTGCTGTGACTATTCTCTAACCTGCAAGTCTCCTGTCCCAGACTCCCAAGTACTGGTATTATAGGCACCACCACATCCAGCCTGTGTATTGTTTAAATGTTTGGTAGAATTTAAACCCAGGCAAATAGTCTTGGGTTTGTCATTGATAGGAGACTTAATTACTGATTCAATCTACTTATTCTGTATTGGTTTATTGAGATTTCCAATATATTTGTCATTCAGTATTGGTGGGCTATATATTTTTTAGGACTTTATCCAATTCTTCTGTTTTCCAATTTGCTGATATATAATTAATCATAGTAATTTCATAATTTTTGTATGTCTGTGTTTTCAGTTATAATGTCTCTTCTTTTATTTCTGATTTTAATTTTCAAGTCTCTCATTTTCTGCTGTTAATCTAGTTCTTATCAATTTGGTTTATCTTTTCATAAAACCTACTTCTGGATATATTAGCTTTTCTATTGTTTTTCTAGTCTCTTAGCAATGTTTTTTTTTAATGGTGTATTGTAATCACACATCATGATGAAGTTCACAGTGATAGAGACATACATACACCTAGCACTCAGTGAGTTTTCCTCTACCCTGAGACTTCTTCATCCTCTACATGCACGATATTGAAACTGGCACTGATAAATTTATGAATGTACATCATGTCCACTGAAATGTTTCCTTTTTTTTTTGTGGTACTCAGGATTGAACTCAGGGGCATTCTACCTCCGAGCTACACCCGCAGCCCTATTTTTACTCTTTATTTTGAAACCAAGTCTCACTAAGTTGCGGAATGCCTCACTAGGTAGCTGAGGCTGGCCGCGAACCCAGATCCTCCGGTCTCAGCCTCCCAAATGCTGGGATTACAAGCTTGCGCCACCACGCCCTGCTGAAGTGTTTCCTTCATCAAATCTCCCTTCTCCTACTCACCTCCCTCCTATAAGCCCCCTCCATCACTCTACAAGGGTTTTTCCTCCTCTGTCTAGAGTTCTTCTTGTGTCTAAATTTCTCCCTTGCTTCCACAAATGAGAGAAAACATCCCATCTTTTACTTTTTGTGACAAATATCAGTAGCACAATATTTTCTATTACCATCCATTTCTCTGCATATGACATAATTTTTATTCATTATGGCTTAGTAGAATTCCAGTGTGTATATCCCATAATTTTGTAAACTACTCATCTGTTGATGGATACCTAGCCTGTTTCCATAATTTGGTTATTATGATTGTGGGATATAAATATAAATATTCACTTTTTACTATGGTGGTCTGATTTCAATTTCTTTTGGTAGATAAGCAGGAATGATATAGCTGGGTCATATGGTAGGTTCATTCCCATTCTTCTTAGAATACTCCACAGTTATCTCCAAAGTAGCTGCACTAATTTGTAATCCTACCAAAAACGTATCCAAGATCCTACTTCTCCACATCCTCACCAGCCATTATTATTATTTGTGTTTTTAATTCTTGCCATTCTAATTGAGGTTAGTAAACTCAGTCAACTCAAGATGGATCAAAGAGTAGCTGGGTGTGGTGGCACACATTTGTAATCCCAGTACTTGAGAGGCTGAGACAGGAGGAATGCAGGTTCAAGACCAGGCTCAGCTACTTAGTGAGGCCATCTGCAACTTAGTGAGACCCTGTTTCCAAATAAAAAAAAGAATAAAATAGATCTGGAGGTAGAGCTCAGAGATAGAATGCCCCTCGGTTCCATCCCTAGTACCACCCCACCCAAAAAAAAAAAAAAAAAAAAAAAAAAAAGATGGATCAAAGACCTGGAAATTTTTAGACCAGAGATTTTGCAGTTACTAAACAATGGCATAGGTTCAACATTCCAATATATAAGCACTGGTAAAAACTTCCTCAATAAGAAACCAAAGGCACAATAAATTAAAATGAGAATTAAATGAGATTGCATTAAACTGAGAAGTTTCTGTGTAGCAAAGGAAGCTATCAAGAACCTTAACAGAGAGCTGACAGAATGGGAGATCTTTGTGAGCTACTCCTTTGATAGAAGATTAATAAAGAACTCAAAGAACTTACCACCAAAAAAAAAAACCAAATAATCCATTTAAAAAATGGTCAAGTGAACAAGACACATCAAAAATGAAAAAATACAAATGGCCCCTAAATATATGAAAAAATGTTCAACATCATTAGCAATCAGAGAGATGCAAATCAAAACTACACTAAAGTAACATCTTTAGTTACTATTACTATTCTACTTTTAAAATCAAAGGATTTTCTCATATAATAAAAAACTCTTCCAGTTTATTTTATTAGATGTAAATTTAGAAAATTAGCAGTATTATCATTTTGGTTAATCTCTGTTTTACTACATCTTGAAATTTTAAATATTATTGTTTTAAAATCTAAGAAACACATCAAGTTTTTGTTTTCTTTCCATTTATTTCTCTTTAAAGTTTTAGTGAAATTAAGTAAGAAAATGTATTGGTTATTTGCTGTCCATGCAGCCTGGCACAGATGTCTGCCATCACATAGTCCTCCTGGCTTTCTTGGCTTCTTTGCCTGGAAACATGAGTACCTGTGTCTTTCTGCATAGCTTAATGTTGGCACTTCCACATCTGCATTTGAGAATGTCATTCTCAAACATAGAGGAGTATGTTTTTTTTTGTTGTTTTTGTTTTTGTTTTTTTAGTACTGGGGATGGAATCCAGGGGCATTCTACCTCCGAGCTACACCCCCAGCCCTATTTTTTATTCTTTATTTTGAAACAGGGTCTCACTAAGTTGCGGGGTGCCTCACTAGGTAGCGGAGGCTGGCCTCGATCCCGGATGAATCCTCTGGTCTCAGTCTCCCAAATGCTGGGATTACAAGCATGTGCCACCACACCCGGCTATGGAGTATGTTTTAACATTTTGATTATGCAAAAAGGAAGGTAGCTTTCTAGAGTTTCTAAATAAGGTTTCAATGTCCACAGAAAGCCTATTGGTTTTCAATAATTTCTAGAAAATTAAAAATAAATAGTTCATTGTGTTTTCACATTGAATAACTAAAGACTAAAGAAGTTATAATGGCCTTTAATTAAAATTTTTTAAAAATTACATATTTCGTATGCTTTTGGCCATCTATATTTCTCAATTTAAAGGAAAAATTGAACATTATTCATACTTTTAGCTTGTTTTATGTTTTTTTGTGTAAGCTTTACTTATAGAATCACAAGGTTTGTATTTTCTTTTCTAGCTTCATTACACAGATGCTTTTAAGAAAGCCCATTTTAAATGATTTTTTTCAAGGATAAAAGCTTTTCAGATTTTCTTTCTTTTATGAAAGACATTCAAAAGCTTTACCTCATGCATGTAGCATTTTAATCATGGTTGTGAAGGATCGTGCAGATTTCAAGCTCCTACTGTTTCCATTGTTATTTTTATTATATATTTTTCTTTCCCTTTGAAGTGTATAAAATTGCACAAAGTGGAATATTTAATTTTGACCATGAACTATTCAAAAAATTTCTAAAAATTAACTTTGGTTTAAGTGGCTTAACATTCTCCTTTAGTGATTCTTAAATATCCTAATTCATCTTATAAGGCTACATTTCATAGCTTCATGAATTAACAGCTACAAGCTGTTATAGGAAACAAACTCAGACTTTATCTATAAATAACTGTCTAATTTTAATCTGATTTCTGGCACCATAGAAGGTACAGCTGACTAGCTTTACCTTTTGCAATCATCCTGTATACTTTTTGGTAAGATGGTAGAAGAAAACAAATCCAACCAATCTCCTTAAAATATTTCTGCTTTAAGAAATTAATTATATTCCTATAATGTCTTTTTAAAATAATGCCTATAATGTCTTTTAAAACAATCACAAATTGTGTGAAGTATAGTGATAACATACCCTTCAGGAATTAACTATTTGTCCTTTTAGTATATTTTCTCATTATACTAATATCTGTAATTGAATACATAAACAAATATCACATATTTAAATGCCATTTAATTTTGAATTTAAATAATGAGATAACATTATTATTCACAATATAAATTGGCTTTTATACTTATAAAAACAAATAGTAACAAGTTCCATGAAGACTGTTAATTAGCAAAAGAAGAAAACAGTTAATTATAGAAGTCAATGTAGAAGCATCATGACAACAAAGATACAAAATGGCAATCATAAAAAACATGAACAACAAATACTGGCAAGAGTGTGGAGAAGTGGGAACCCTAATACATTGTTGGTGGGATTGCAAATTAGTGCAACCACTTTGGAAAACAGTATGGAGGATCCTCAGATGAATGGGAACAAACCTACCATGTGATCCAGCAATACCACTTCTGGGTATCTACCCAAAAGAATGGAAACCAAACTATCAGACCAACGCATGTGTATCTATGTTTATAGCTGCAAAATTCACAATTGCCAAACTAGGGAAACAGCCAATATGTCCATCGGCAGATGAATGGATTAAAAAACTCTGGGATATGTACACAATGGAATTTTACTCAGCCATAAAGAAGAACAAAATCATGTTATTTGCAGGGAAATGGATGCAACTGGAAAACATTATGTTAAGTGAGATTAGTCAGTCACAAAGAGTAAAAAAGCATATGTTCTCCCTAATATGCTGATGCTAGGGAGAAGATGGGGCATAAGAGGGACTCCAGATGAAAAAGGAGAAACCCTAGATAAGCAAAGAAATTGACTTAACTGAAGGTGATGGATGGGGGGGGGGGACATCCTAATGCACATGATGCACTTTTACAAATATATCAAAGTCAATCACTAAATTGAACTTGAGAAGGAGGGAGGGCAAGGGAGTGGGGTGGGAATTGGGGAAGGGGTTAAATAAAAAATGTGTGCATAGATGCCTTTATCAGCTTGTAACTAACAAAGATGTATGACTACGATGCACCAATTAATATAAAAAAATTAAAAAAATTCTAATTAAGGATAATCCAGAGTTCCAAGACATCTTAGAGGTCATCTAGATCAATCAGTTTTCATCGTGAATGAAGAGACTTCATTACATTAATAGCACTATAATCTGAAACCAGTGTTAGTATTGGGGTTGTATTACAGGTCATATGATACAATTTCCTTGTGGGCAATTGTTTGATGAGAGTTTTGGGAAAATGTTTCCTAGAAAATTGTATTTATCAGTCTACTGTAAATAAATTTGATGACTTATAAAAATTAATGTGACAAATTAACTTTAGTAGGCCACATTGTTAGCTTCCAAATAATGTAATATTGTAAACTATTAATCTCTGGCTTATCATGGGAGTCTTTTCAGAAATCTGAGAAAAAGCAAAATTACCCTTTTAGCCACTGGGATTCACTTAAAAAATGACAGTTTTGATCAGAAGAATGGAATTATTACAGATACTTTACTTCTGGAAGAGGATGAATGAAGTCTCATTAGATCCATTAGCAAGATTTCAGGAAATTCTATAGGAATTGGTAGCAGATATTTTGATCAGATTAATGGTCAACTGGGTGATAAATTATCCTTCATTTCAACTCTTTTTAATAGGAAAAATTGAAGATTTAGCTTCAAATAAGGGTATTGGGAGTTTGAACAGCACTGGGGATATCGCAAATGCTCCTTTTCTTGGGAAGAATTTCCTTCATAATCAGGTTGTCAGCCTCAGGCTTGTCCCATTAAAACATATAAAACTAAGATTTTTCCTAAGTGAACAGAATTCTTCCCTCTTTCAGAAAGCACAGTCTTGTATTTACACTGAAAGCAAAGTTAGAGAAATTTGTGACTGGCAGAATCCAGGTAAATCATTACAACTTGGGCTGGTTTACTTGATAGTTTATGTAACACCTAGGTATGTCATGCTAATTAAAGGCAACACCATGGTTATTTTATTATTCAATCTCTTTTGCAGTCTACCAACTTTAAATCTATTCAGTCATGACAGTAAAAGGTCTGTGAGTAGTTTCTAGTGAGTCCTAGTGGCTAGAATTCTATGTATTGTAGAAGTGTATGTATTGGCTCTCTCAGAGAGATTTCAGAGACAGGTTAACCACAGATGAAGCAGTAAACAGAGTCAAGACTCACACTACCTTGAATTGAATTTACACTGCTGATGAAGGTGACCTCCTGGAGGATGGGACATTAACTCAAATAATTATAAATTCTGGCAGTCAATCCTTACCCAACTTTTCTCCCCTGTCCATATGATTAAATGAGGTAAGAATTTAAGCGATATTATGGAAGTGGGAAGTAATTACTATGGAGTAAGAAGTATTCCTCAAAAAAAAAAAAAAAATTCTGTGAAAGCCATGCCAGCCAAAAGCAAATCTGTAGTTCTTCAGGAAAGCTATCTGGCTTTGATGGCTAAGCCAGAGGTCTTCAAATATGACATGCTTTCAGAACTATCTTATTCCAGCATCTGATAGATTATCAGTTAACTTGCACATGACATAAAATCTTAGATACCTCACAAACACTTCTTCAGATACACATTATCTTTGAAGTTATAAAATAATATTCATGTTTTATTGAAGCTAATTTTCAGAGAGGAGATACCATCGAATGAGCATTTATGATTACATAATAAAATTTCATTTTTACTGAATCTTAGCTACATAAAATGCTTTATTATCCAAAAATCTGAACATATGCCAAACTATCATGCAACACTATAGAGTACAATGTGAGTGTAATTAGGTAGAAGTACAAGATAAATTGTTTGTAATCTATATAGCAGAACCTAAGTAATTCTAATGAAACATGGATGTATACCAGTAATATGTAAATACAAAAGAACACTGGTTCTTAAGGGAAAAATCAGTAACACATCAAAATCTGTTAATTTGTTGAAGAAATGACATCTGAGAGATGTAAGTAAACCAAATAACCAGAGAATATATGTTTCATTTTATAGCATTATAAATATTACTAGAGTTGTAATACTTGGGCTTATATATTAACCAACATGTGAGTATCATAGTCTATCAGTATATGAGAAACTCAGTATAACCAATTAAAATTTTATAACAGATATGATTTTAACTCAGATGAGCATTTTATAGATATTAACAAAATATAATTGGAAATAAATAATAATTGGAATGTTTCCATATAAAATAGTTGCTTGATTTTTATTTTTTAAAAGGTTTTACTATTTTCATGTAAGCAGGGTAAATTATACAAATTTTGTATCATTGTATTTTTTCTGTCATTATTTTTTATTCCATCTCTAATTTTTCCTTGAGGATGTTATTTCTTCCCTGTATGCAAATTATATTTTTATTGATTTATTCTTACATTCATTCATGTACTTATCCATTTTTTTGGAAAGTACTTAGTGAACATGGATTATTTATTGAACAACAGTTTTCAGATTTTTATGACATTGCTTATAACTTTTATTTAATTTATTTTTTAATCAGTGCATTGTAATCATACATCTTTGTTAAGTACAAGCTGATAAAGGCATACATGCACACATTTCTCATTTAACCCTTCCCCAATTTCTGCCCCAATCCCTCGCCCCCCCCCCTCTTTCTTAGGTTCAGTTTAGTGATTGACTTTGATATGTTCATGAAAGTATATCATGTGTATTAGGATGTCCTACCTCCCCCCATTACCTTAAGTTAAGTCAACTTCTTTGCTTACCTAGGGTTTTTCCTTCTTCATCTGGAGTCCCTCTTATTTCCCATTTTCTCCCTACTGCCTGCATATTAGGGAGAGCATATGATTTTTTACTTTTTGAGACTGATTAATCTCACTTAATGTTTTCCAGTCCCATTCATTTCCCTGCAAATAACATGATTTTGTTCTTCTTTATGGCTGAATAAAATTCCAATGTGTACCCATAGTTTTGTAATCCATTCATCTGTTGATGGACATCTTGGCTGGTTCCATAGTTTAACAATTGTGAATTGTGCAGCTATAAACATAGATACACATGTGTCGGTCTGATAGTTTGGTTTCCATTCTTTTGGGTAGAAGTGGTATTGCTGGATCATATGGTAGATTCCTTCCATTTATCTAGGGATCCTACATACTGTTTTCCAAAGTGGTTTCACTAATTTGAGTCCCACCAACAATGTATTAGGGTTCCCACTTCTCCACACTCTCACCAGCATTTGTTGTTGTTCCTGTTTTTTATGGTTGCCATTCTGATTGGGGTTAGGTAAAATCTCAAGGTAGTTTTGATTTGCATCTCTCTGCTAAAGATGTAGAAGATTTCCTCATACATTTATTGGCCATTTGTATTTCTTCTTTTGTGAGGTGTCTATTTAGATCCTTTGCCCATTTTTTGATTGGGTTATTTGTTTTCTTAGCTGTGAGTTTCTTGAGTTCTCTGTATATTCTAGATATTAGTCCTCTATTGGAAGAGTAGCTGGCAAATTTTTTTTTTCCCACTCTGTGAGCTCTATGTTGACGTTCTTGATAGTTTCCTTTGCTGCACAGAAGCTCTTCAGTTTAATGCAGTCCTATGTATTGATCTTCCTTTGAGTTGCTTGTGCTTTTTGGGTCTTGTGAGAAAGTTTTTACCTGTGCTTTGTGTTTAAGTGTTGGGCCCATGCCCTCTTCAAGTAGCTGCAAGGTCTCTGGCCTGACTTCCAGGTCTTTGATCCACCTTGAGTTGACTCCTGTGCAGGGTGAGAAAATGGGGTTTATTTCCATTTTCCTGCATATGGTTAACCAGTTTTGCCAATACCATTTGTTGAAGGGGCTATCTTTTTCCAGTGTATGTTTTGACTCCTTTGTCAAAAATCAATTGACTGTAAGCATGTGTGTTTGTTTCTGAATCTTATAACTTAATAATTTGAAATGTTAAGATGATCCTATGTCTGCTCACAATGAGATGACCTCTCCCTTAAGTACACTCAATGTAGGTGGGCCATTTATTTTTAGCTGTGATGGAACTAAAACTCATATCTGACTTGGTAACTAAAATAAATAATAGCCAATAATGGAAAAATATTTTATGATTTTATTGCAGCATTTGATCATACAAACAGATGTGAGCTAGGTAAGAAGGAATGTTTACATTTTATCACCAGTGTCTAAAAAGCGGGGAAATGATCTAAAAATAGGGAATGGTTAAAATGAGTATTTCATACTAAAGTGTTTGCCCTTTCACTATACTATATTTACATTTGGCAGATAATAATATGGATGAAAAATTTCTAATTGCACAATGAAGTTATATTCTTATTATTCTTATATTCTTATTATCTTTTGGAAGTTATAGTTTAAGGTGGGACCAAGCCATACAATACTAAGAAATAAACCATCAAAAAATCTCAGTGGTTTAACTCAGCACAGATTTATTTCTTGTCGACACAAAGTCCAGTGTGAGGCCAGCAACTCTCCTGGACAGGTCTTTTTCATGCATTAACTCAGAATCAGTCTTTCTCCATTTTGTACTCCTGTCATCATAATGTGTGTATTTCCTGGGTTATCTGGACAGAGAAAGATAGTGAAGTAAGCCTATATGGATAATTTTAAGGTCAAAACCTTAGAACAATATTTAATATGTATTTTTATATTTACTCTAAATATAAAAAGGGAAATGTCTCTTTAATGTCAACTTCTGACTTTGACTACTTTTCAATGTTTATCAATATGTAGAAGTCTTTTATAAATTAATTGTATATATTTTTAGTTGTATGTATTGAGAATAATTTCTGTTTTTAACTTTACTTTCTCAAAATATAATTTAATAAACTGAAAAAAAAAAGAGAAAGATCTCCCATGGTCTTGGAGAGGCAGAATAAATATTATCAAAATGGACATTGTCCCAAGAGTGATCTACAGTCAATGAATACCTATCAAAATACCAATGTCATTCTTCACAGACCTACAATTATCAGGCCTAAATTTCATATGGAGAAACAAAAAACTCAGAATAGCCAAAGCAATTCTCTGCAATTAGAACCATGCAGGAGGCATCAAAATCCCTGACTTCTTATTATACTACAGAGCTATATAATAAAAACTGGATGGTATTGGTACAAAAACAGATATATAGACGAATATATCAATAGAAAATACAGAAACAGATCCACACACTTATAAACAATCCATTTTTTATAAAGGTGTCAAACACATACATCAGAGAAAAGACAGCCTTTTCAACAAATGATGTCAGGATAACTAGCTATCCATTCGTAGAAAAATGAAATTAAATCCCTACCTCTAACCTTGCACAAAGAGTCAACTCGAGATGGACCAGATATTTTAATTGTTTTATCATTCTTTTCTCCGTTACCATGTTAATCACCATTCATTTACCCATGGTGTAATTGTGGCATTTTATTGAAGATAAATATTTAATTTGGAATTAATCTATTTGATAAATAATATTTAAATTTTCTTTCACGGTGGCAATAACTGATATAGCCAGGTTAAGAATCAAAGAAATCATGTCAATGGTATTGATTTTAATTTGTTATGAAAATAGAATGCTTAAATTATGATCAGAAAAATCCATGCATTTGTAAAGTAACAAAAATCTTTAAATTTAATTTTTAAATTATGAAGTTTGCTAATTATGTAATATGTTTACTTCCTTATCCCTTAATTTTATTACTTAACAATAAAATTGGCTTTAATTAATTTATGTAAAGAGATAAAACTAAAAATATTTAATTTAATTTTAAATTTCCATAAATTCTGATTAGGGCTTAAAATTCATATATGAGATTTATGAATTCATATGCTTACTTTTCCTAAACAGTAAAATATTTGAAAACAGGGTCTTGCTAAGTTAATGCAAGCCTCTCTGAGCTGCTGAAGCTGACATTAAAACTACTATCCTCTTGTCTCAGCCTCCTTTGTACTGGAATTTCAGGCATATATTACCATGTCCAGGAAAAAAACCTATAGTATAACTTTTAAATCTTATAGTATAACTTTTAAGTATTAATATTTTTAAAATACTTGGAATAACTCATGGAATCATTTAACTTTGTTTATTATAAAACAAAATTAGCCACACAGGGCATAACTTTCAGAATCTCATTTTGATCAGTATTTTACATGTAAATACAAAAATGAACAACAATCAAAATGAAATGTTCTCCTTTGCACACACATATATGACAATATATGATTTTAATGAATAATATAAGATTTATTTTCATATCTGCAAAATGTATGTTTTAGGACTTGTAGTGGAAAGTAATCTGTGTAAGTAATGATGCAAATGAATTTAAAAAAATACTCATGAAGCCACACAAAACTGTAAGAAAACTGGCTCCATGCTGAAAGTTGAAAGTAATTCTATCAAAAGGATCGAGTATGTTAATCAAAACCAATCCAGAAATTACGTCAAGTAACTTATTATAAAATATTGCCATACTAACTGCTTTTTCTGAACTATGTCAATGAAATCATACGGTATGCAATCTGCATTATTGATATATTTTCTTCCCTACTTCATAGGTAGGTATACACAGCTTAATTCTTAAAAAACTAGACATGTGCTTAGTCTCTTCCTATACCCTGTCTTTGCTGATGGTACTTTGATGATATATTATCCCTTGCAAATATCTTAATTTTTGCCATTCATAATTTACTTTTCTGGAATTATAAGATTTACTTAAAGATATTTTCTGGCTAGCTGACTTTACCTTTTTTTCTCAAATATCAAGGAAAATGAAATTAATTGTAAAACAATTCTTTTATTTATTTATTTATTTTTGCGGTACTGGGGATTGAACTCAGGAGCATTCTACCTCCGAGCTACACCCCCAGCCCTATTTTTTATTCTTTATTTTGAAACAAGGTCTCACTAAGTTGCGGAGTACCCCACTAGGTCGCTGAGGGCTGGCTGCGAACCCGGATCCTCTGGTCTCAGCCTCCCGAATGCGGGGATTACAAGCGTGCGCCACCTCACCTGGCTCTAAAACAATTCTTAACATGCATTTTTAGACTCACACAGAACAGACAAAAGCTACATCATACATTGTAAAAAAAAATGTGTGTTTTATTTTGAGTCAATTTATAGAAATTCCCGGATTATAATGGTAGAAAATCAAATGAATATCCCACTTGTATCTGATCATCATATAGAATGACGAGAAGAATGGAGAATGGACTATAAATATCTCATTAATTTAACTAATTTTCTCTTTACTTATAAACCAAGTAATGATTAGACCAGTTATACTGTAGACTAAATATTCCATCAACAACTGTTAAAAGGATCAGGAATCCTTTTAGGTATTTTAAGCCACTTTCGGTAGTTCTATGACTTGAATATAACAGTCCATAAATGCAATTAGTAAGATCCTGTAATGCCACAAGCAATGAGTCTTAATAATGCAATGATCTCTTTTAATGGAGTTCTTTCTTTTCTAAAGAGGCACTACCTTGTGTAGTAACATGTCTCAGCTTCCTTTACTTTTAGCAGGGTCATAATCATTATCTGCATTGCAATGAAGAGATAAGTGAGGTTAATGGGATATTTTAAAATGGACTTTATGGAATAAGGTCCTAATTACTCCATCCTAATGGAGTAATCAAAGCTTTTTTCCCCCTCAACTTTGTAACTTCAGATCAATTTTATTGGTTCACTCAAGAGAAAATAGACTCTGGGGAATTGATTTACATTAATTGTCATAGTTTGGATTTAAAATGCCCCCCCCCCCCCAAAGCTCATGTGTTGAGAGAATGTCCCCAGTACAGTAAGGCTCAGAGGTGGGACATGCTGGAGGAGGCAGGTCATTGCAGGCATGGTCCTGGGAACTATATATGTCCATGAGTCCCTCTTCTCACTTTCTCTTCTTCTGGCTGACATGATGTGACAGTGGCTTCCCTCCACCCGGTGCCCTGCCACCACCACAGCTGCCCCCACAACCATACTTCATGTCTTGGAGCCAGCCTAATGGATTGAAACCTCTGAAACTGTCAACTCCAATAAATCTTTCCTCTTCTCAGGTGCTCTTGTGGGATATTTTGGTTAGAATCCTGGGAAAGCTGACCAAAACATTTGCCACACATAAGATGCTTATTTATAAATGGTAATAATTATTTAATTTATTTTTAGTATCCCACTTACTAATCTATGAACTGGTTAATAATTAGCATTTTCAGTTAAATAATCATCTATTCTCAAAATGTCTACATTAATCTTACATGGTAATAAATTGAAATATGTATTAAATTAAATTTTCAATAACATTTAAATATTGGTTTAAATTTTGTATTAGGAAAATTTTCCAGATGTAAAATTAAATTACCAAGTCCAATATATCAATTTATGTTAAATTTTTTAACCACCTTTTTATTTTTATTGATTCTATGATATTTTATTTTTAAATGATAAAATTGTATAGTTTTATGGTTTACAATGTGATGTTTTGACATGTATGCTTTGTGGAATGGTTTAATCATGGTAATTAACATGTTTCTATCACCACACATACTTATATTTTGGTAGTAAAATAGTTTAATCTCATAGCAATTTTCAAGTATACAGTGCATTTTTATTGGTATATTGAAATAATACATTGTGATAAAGTTTAGAGTGAGAAGGGGTACATGCACACACCACTTGTATACACACACACACACACACACACACACACACACACACACAGAGTTCTCACCGTCCTCCAGTTCTCACCCCAATTCCTCTCCCTCCCCACCTTCCTGTGCCTGACAGTGATTGGCATTGATAAATTTGTGTAAGTTCATTACTATTAACTATTAACACCATGGTGCACCACAGACCTTCATACCTTATTTGTCTTTTCTAAGTAATACTTGGTATTCTTTGACCAATATCTCTCCTTTCTAGTCGCTAGTAACCACCATTCTACTCTCTGCTTCTAGGAATTACATGATTGCGTATTTCACACAAAGTAAGATCATATACTATTAGTATTTCTGTGCCTGGCTTATTTCACTTAGCATAATATCCTCTGTGTTCATCCACATTGTCATAAATGACAAGATTTCCTTCTTTTAATTATTTTTAAAGAGGAAAATGAGTCAGGCATGGTGGAGCATGCCTGTAATCCTAGGACTTAGGAAGCTGAGATAGGAGGACCACGAGTTTGAGGCCAGTCTCAGCAACATAGTGAGGCCCTTAGCAATAAAAAATAAAAGCAGGCTCAGAGGTAGAACCTCTCTGGGTTTAATCACAATACTAAATAAGTAAATAAATAAATAAATAAATAAATAGGCAAATCGTTCATTATAGAATATTCCCAAAGTATATCAGTATGCTTATCCTAAATCTGGTTACAGCGGGCTAATACTAGGCATTTATCTTTCTTTAAATCTTTTCCTAGTTCTTACACTTTGCAGATGTGAAATTTTTGTTTCCCTGGGATTTAAGAAAAATCTAAACCTATTTTTTACAGTTTCCTAGGATTTAGTACCATACTAGATGTGAAAGAAAGAGAAAGTTATCTCTTTTTGGGGGGCGAGGTTACTGGGAGTTGAACCAAGGGGCATTCTACCTCTGACCTAGACCCCCATCCCTATTTTATTTTTTGTTTTCAAACAGGATCTCACTGAGTTGCTGAGGGTCTTACTAAGGCTAGGCTCAAAACTGTGATCCTCTTGTCTTAGCCTCCCAAGTACTGGCATTACAGGTGTGCACCATCACATCTTCCTGAAAATCCTCTCTTAAATTTGCAAATTTGCAAATTCTGGGTTGTTGATGGGTTTTTATCCTGCCATTGGGATTTCTTGTACATTCAGAGAAGATTCAAACCCAAGATTCAGACTATCAGGTCAGACTTTCTTTTTACAATTAAACCCTCTATGTTATATGCATTTATACTTAAAACAAAACAAAAAACCTTCAAGCATCATTTTTAATTCTGTGCAATAATGTGGTGCCCTCTCACAAAATTATTTTCAAGTACTCTTGCTAGTGTTACATAACGATTTCCCTTTTATTATGATGTGTACAGCTGGTATGTTAATGTTATTTAAAAACTCATATTATCTCATCATTATTTGCTTATTCTATAGGGCGCTGTAGCAGTTTCATCCACTAGGAGATGAGAAACTATTCCTGCTTAGTCATCATTCTACTTCTCCATTCTGCTAAATTATTGAACACTAGGAACACACAGTTGTTTTGAAAATATTGGAGTTATCATTAGTGTAATTATTTCTCAGTTGGTTATTATCTGTGACCATTAGTGCTGATCACTCGTTTCTACTTTTGATATTAAAACTACATATGGTGCTACTAATTTGCTTACAGATCCCTGATTATAGACAGGAAGAACTACATGTCTACATTTTATAAATATACATATAACCTGGGTGTGGTGGTGCATGCCTGCAATCCTAGTACTTGGGAGGGCAAAACAGTAATATCTCAAGTTCGAAGCTAGCCTCAACAATTTAGTGAGACCCTGTTTCATATATATATATATATATATATAACAATAATAGGGCCTGAGGTATAGCTAAAAGTTGGAATGCCCCTGTATTCAATCCCCAAAACCACAAAAACTAAACAAAACAACAACAAATATATAATTAGACAAAATACCCACTAATATTGGAACCCTACTAGTCCAAATGTCAAGAGTCACAGGTAAAGTGAGAATAAAATCAGAACAATGCAGCAAGTTTTCCAAATTAAATTTGGTCGCTTTATTGGCTGAACTTTCTTATATAAAATACAGGAATGATAGTGGCAGGGTTTTTAGTATTTATGTATATATATATATATATATATATATATATATACATATACATACATATATATGTATATATATTAATTTTCAAACTGTGGGTGGAGGTATTGATTGTATTGTTCAAAAGAAGCTTCAATCTTGAAAAGATCATGTGTGCCTCTGGACCTCAGGGCATGGGGAACCAGAAACCAGAAAACCACTGCTACGATGTTTTAATATTAACTATTTAGATTTTTTTCTCACTTTTTGTGTTAAGTATGTGTGTGTGTGTTTGTGTGTGTGGTACCGGGGGCATTGTATCCCTCAACTGTACTCTTGGCCCTATTTTTTTTTTTTAATTTTGAAAAAGGACCTCACTAAGTTTCTAAGGCTAGTGGCAAACCTGCAATCCTCCTGTCTCAGCCTCCCAAATACTGGGGTTACCAGTGTGTACCACTATGCCTGGCTATACTGCTTGTTTATATCTGTCATATTAGCTTTTCTCTTTAAGTATTATGAACTCAAAACTTTTGATAGATTCCAATGGTTCCATTTATTCATATTGATTATTGTTTTTTTTTTATTTCATGCTCATATTATCAGAAATTATCCAGGGAAAAGCCATGTAGTTTGATTGCTTTAATTTGGTTTTCAAAACAGAGTAACTTTGTCAGGTGAACTTTTTTTTTTTCCCCTGTCAATAAAGGTATTGTTCAGAAATAGTCTGTGTTTCCTTACTTTCTCCCTCCCTTTCAACAAGAATTAAGGAATCCTGACTCTTTTTTGTTAGTGAATATTGGGCAACAAGCTTCCAGAGCTGGCTACACATACCAGTAACATTGTGGTTGCTGGTCTCTGTTACAGAGAGATCTAGGAAAAAAACAAACAAAAAAAAAAATAAAACAAAAAAAACATGCATTTTAGGTTATGAGTTCACACGGGCTTTCTTCTGTAACATTTCATGTTGCTGCCTCTATTCTTTTACTATGAGGTTTCACCAACTTCAAAGACTCTGTGCTACACTAACAAGAATGCTGCTTTGTTAGCAAGGAATCAAAGCAAGGCAATTTAGAATGAGTAGATTTGAGAAGCAATTCATCTAGACCAGTGATAAATGGAACCCTGCTAGTCCAAATGTCAAGAGTCACAGGTAAAATGAGAATAAAATCAGAACAATGCAGCAAGTTTTCCAAATTAAATTTGGTCACTTTATTGCCTGAACTTTCTTATATAAAATATAGGAATGATAGTAACAGGGTTTTTAGTATATATACATATGTGTGTGTGTGTATGTACATATATATGTGTGTGTATTAATTTTCAAACTGTGGGTGGAGGTATTGATTGTATTGTTCAAAAGAAGCTTCAATCTTGAAAAGATCATGTGTGCCTCTGGACCTCAGGGCATGTGGAACCAGAAACCAGAAAACCTACTGCTACGATATTTTATTTTTCAAGTATGCTTAGGCTGATTTTGGCTGCACCATGAAGTCCAATGGCCCTGTTGACAGCATTTTACATCTGACAGTAATGAACACCAGACAGTAACTTTTCTCATTTTGGAGAAAAAGCTCTGTTCAGAAGCTAGGTCAACACACCCATCTTGGCTCATCCACTGAGAACTGGGAGTTTGTCTCATGTAAAACTCTGGCAGTGAGATGGGTAAAGTGGAGTGGTTCCAAACAAAAGGGAAGATGTTGTGATAACCATGTTATAGAACCTTACAATGTGTCTCCTTGCTTGACATTAAAAAAAAACAATATGCCAGTTTCAGAAAGTGAAGGGTCATATTTTTTTCTCTCATATGTAGAAGGCAGAAAGAAATTAGAGAATAAAAGACTCCCAATAAATCAGGAAAGGTACCAGTAGAATAGTGGGAAGAGATTTGGAGGGGGAGATTGTAAGGGGGAGGGCATATTTGATAAAGGAAACCATTAAAGCAATCCTATGTACATGAATGAAGCTATCAATATCAATTTCAATATTAAGAACAGAGGGGAGGAGGGAGTGGGATGGGATCTGGAGGGAAACACATGGGTGCTGTGTGCATGCATGGTTCCACCACACTTACCCTCAATAAAACATATAACTGTAATGCACCAATAAAAATATATTAACACTAATTAATTAAAAACAAAGAACAACAAAAAGAAGTGATGGTCAAATGTCAGGCATTCATTTACTTTCTTTGTTTCTTTGTTCTGTCTTACATTGCTTTCCAAATGTTGTTGGTTGTATTAGTTTTCTTGGGCTCCCATAACAAATTCCCATAGACTAAGTAGTTTGAGAGACAGAAAGTTACTTTCTCACAATCCTGGAGGCTGAAAGTTCAACATCCAGGATGTTGGCAGATTTGGTTTCTTCAGACACTATTCTTACTGACTTGCAAATGGATCATATACTTTCTTTGTCTTCACTAGCTTGTCCTTCCACTCTAATCTCTTGTTACAGGAAGACTAATTGCACTAGCTTAGAATCTACCCATATAATCTTATATAACCTTAGTTCTACCTTTATTTTTATTTATGTAGTGTGTGTCTGTGTGTGTGGTACTGGGGACTGAAGCCTGGGGCTTTCTATCTCTGATATACACCCCTAGCCCATTTTATTTTATTTATTTATTCTTTCAGAGATATATAGGTTCATTTAGGAAAGTAGGAAATATGAATTCAAGAGTGAATTCAAGAGAGAATGAGAACCATCTCAAGAGAGAAAGAGCCTTAGTTCAACTTTTATGGGCTCCATATTTAAGTATGGTAACATGTTCAGGTACTGGGGGGTAGGATTTCATATAAATTTTGGAAATACACAATTCAAATGAATTATGAGTTAAATTAATTAAAAATAATTAAAAACCCAAGTGTCAAATTATTTACCCTGATTTGAAGCTGGATAAATTACTAAGTTTCACAATAAAATATACTTTTTTGTTTATTTATTTGTTAACAATATACTCTTGACTTTAAGATTCTCTCATTGGGACAGTATCTAATTAAGATTGAAAGGAGCTCCTCTACAAAATCACCCTATTTTCCAAACTGAACTCGAGATTTAGTTTATTGTTATTTTTGTTAATTTCATCTTCTATTTCACAGTTTTGGGATGAAAGTTTATCTTTTGTCACCTATATTTTGTAAAACATTTTTAATGTATTTAGATGAATAACGTAATCTTCTTGGGCTATGTCTGCCACAGCATAGGACAGAGATTCCAATAAACAGTTTATTTTATTTATAGTTTAAAGTATTACACATCTTCATTGGGAAAAAGAAGCACTTAGATTTGAGAATATTTATCACCTTTCAAACCACTGTGCAGTATTCATGGATCACAGGTTTCTAAAGTTTAATAATGTTTAATTCTATTTGTTAAAGTGAGAATGATTTATTTAAAAGTCCCAGTGTCCTTACTTTTAATTCTAAGAACTAAATTGTTCACTATACATTTGACAATATCATTAGACTTTCCTTAATGAATATTTACTTCTTTGAAAATAAATTATGGTAACATTCAAATCAATTGAGAAAGTACCATGGGATATTGGGGCATCTTTTAGCATTTAGGTTATTTTTTCTTGATGTCCATTTTTTTTGTATTTTCATTCTTAGTCTCTAGAAGTAAGTTCTTAATTTTCTTAATACAGCTACCATTCCCGATATACACAAATACAAAAATAAAGACTTTGATTTTGTTCCTCCCTCAAGAATTCCTACTGCTGCACATAACCATCTCCCCACAAGACATCTTAATAGTGTTTAACTTTACAATTTATTTTACTATATCCTTTATGGGAAAAAATAGGAAACATAATCTCAACTCTGATATATTTTGTATAATTCATATCAATAATTAATTTTAATCTAATTGATGTACATTTCTTCTATTTATTCCTTTTAATATAAATAAAATATTTTATGGTTGGCACTATATACAAAAATTTGCTTAAGAAACAATTCATTAACTATACTAGAAGAATGTTAACTATAATCAAAATATAACTATTAGAAAAAATTAGCTTCATTTAGGGACTTTGATATATTTGAAAAATACATATTTTGTTCATTTTAAACACAAATTCTTATCTTTTTCAGGATCATTAAGAAAATTTTGACTAAAATAAACATTTTTCTGTATTTTTAATATGCATAAATACTTTCCTGGTGTAATATCTTTGATACCTACACATATGTACTTTCATTAAATTATGTTATATATTTTAATTTTAACATGCATCTGTTAAAGGCAAGTAATTGAAAAGCTGAGAAATTTTAGAATTCATAATTTTTTATTTTACTGATAATGTTAGAGTCCATAAGTGTCAATTAATTTCTGAAACCAACTAATATTCTCCTTTCTGATTTTGAGTTTTTTCAGCTTCATGACTTTTGCATTTGGATAATTTCCTTCTTAATACTTTAGTCTCTAACTATTATTTTACTTTCCCTTCAGGATGTGTTAAATAATTTGGGATCTTGTGAGCTGGATGAAGATGATCTAATGCTTGATTTAGAGTTTTTAGAGGAACAGAATCTTCATCCCTCAGGTAAGTTGAGGGAAGGCATAAAGCCATACAACTCAGATTCTAGTGAATAGACTCTCACTGATGAGCTAAATATTGTTTAGGTTGCATTCAGTCTTTAAGTCTCTTTTATATTCTAAGTGAAAGAAAATGTCCTGTGGATGCACAAGTCTGGTGTCTTACGTGATTTAAAGTCTATTTCTGAAACAGATCAAGCTGAAAGATAATTATAACACAAGAAAACATTACAAAACAATAATCTTTTCAAAGAAATGTTACCTTTAAACACTTAGCAATGTTAAAAGTTAGTATTTTCTCCTTTGAGTTGAGAAACAATGGCGAGAATCCCATTTTTTATTTACTGTACATAATCAAATGGAAGTTTTGTGGATCTAGATTATACAGTTCCAATTTTTAGCCACTACTTCAATAACTATATAAGTTAATGCTATTACATCAAGGTTTGCTTCAAAATTAATAATTACCAATAGCAGATATAGTCATTAACTATTATCTATATCTGTATCTATCTATCTATCTATCTAGAGAGAATTATAGTATATTATCAATAAATTCATGTGGAATTAACTAACAAGGGAATCTCACTACATTTATAATAGTCTGAATTTATATTAAACCAAAATTTCCTGTCTCTTAATTCCAAAATTACTCAAAGTAGGTTATAGAAATTAATGAATCATTCAAATTTAGATATTTTACAGCAAAGGTAAGCTTTTGTATTCTCTTTTATCTTGAATAATGCCTTTAACATGGTCACTTTTAAGTTCCAATGAAATAATGTTAAACTAGAGTTTCAAATTTTGGGATCCTGCTGGCTTGGTAGTGCACTCTTGTTATCCCAGTACCTGGGAGTCTGAGAGAGGAGGACCGCAGGTTTGCGGCCAGCCTCAGCTATTTAGTGAGGCCCTCTGCAATTTAGTGAGGCCCTGTTTCAAAACAAAGAATGAAAAATAGGACTGGGGGTGTAGGTCAGAGGAATGCTTCTAGGTTCAATTCCCAGTAGTATAAAATAAAATAAAATCTTGGATCCTACTGAATAAATTTGAGAAAATCAACCTCTTAAATCATAGTGTCCTTACTCTTAACTTGTGAGAATTAGACGACTATATAGTAATTTTCTGATATAATATTTTATTATAAATGTTTGCTACTGTACTACAGTATTTTATATCATATATAATATATCAGCAATTTTGAAAACAAGGCAACAATGATAGCATTTTCATACTGTCATTTAGACTAATATTGAAAAAGAAGTTGCTTTTTAAATTTGGGGGTTAAATATCAACTTAGGATAAACATTTCTTGGAACATTCTTCTTGAAGTTGATTTGACAAATATCCTGTAAAAATTCAGATTTTTCTCACTTTTATTTAAATAGCTTCTAAAATTTGTCATTCATATACATTTATCTTAATGCACATATGGGAAATTGAAAAGGTACTTTCCTTTGAAGGTAAATTTGTCATTATGTAGTATAACTGTGCATGCATTTTCCTTTAGATCCAACTATCTAACTTCTAAATATCTAATCTTATCATATGATACTGGCAAAATATAGAATAATGTATGCATCTACATTAAATATAATATAAAAGTATTAGAACACTTTAAATGTCCATCAATAGGACACTTATAAAATATAAAATAGCACATTAAACAGTCTATAAAAAGAGAGAGCTGGGAGTCTATATCTGCTGTTTCATGATTGCAGGATATATTGTTAATGGAGAACTTTGCAGTAATGGGTTTAGATTGACAGTACCTAAACTTGTCAATCCTCTAATACCTCTAAAAGTATAATAAACAGATACTTTGTTCTTTTCCATGCAATGCTGAGAGAAATGCACAGTACCACCTCCCAAATGTTCTTGCTCTCCTTCTTCCCTCATTCCCACTCCCATAACTACTAGTGTCCACAAGGGACTGAGGGGATTTCCTGATTACTGATCAGAAATACATCTCATGATTCTGAAAGTATTTGGGTTTCTGTAAAGAAAAATAACATGATTAAATGTTACAAATTTGAGTTTTTTAAGAAATTAAATTGAACAGTAATTTTATAGGAAGTATTGGGGTGGAAGTATTGGAGGGAAAATGTTAAATGTCATGATAAGATTGCCAGCAGGCAGCCAAATATAGGATGTGAGGAATTCTACAGGATAAATGGGCTGGATTTTTTTGACAGATTATTGGCATGATGACAATGAGAGGGGTGATAATTACGGTTTAAAGTAGGTGAATGCAATATAATATCCTTGTTGGTATACTTATTTTAAAATATGTACAAAAATATATTTTATCATTTGCAAAAAATCAGGATTTTGAATATTTTGCCATAAAGAAATGATAAATGTTTGAGGAGATATATATGTGTAATGTGATTTAAATATTGCACCCATATACATGCATTGAAACATCACATGGCACCTTGTAAATATGTACAATATTTGTTTTCATGTGTTATTTAAAATCAATTTAAATAAAAATTAAAATATTATAAGTTCTGAGTTAGAGAAATGAAAATTGAATGAGTTGCTACAGAATTATAGTTTATTTTGATGGATGTTGTAATCAAATTTTTTTTTTTTTTTTTTTTGCGGTACTGGGGGTTGAACTCATGGGCATTCTACCTCTGAGCTACACCCCCAGCCCTATTTTTTATTCTTTATTTTGAAACCGGGTCTCACTAAGTTGTGGAGTGCCTCACTAGGTAGCTGAGGCTGGCCACGAACCCGGATCCTCCGGTCTCAGCCTCCCGAATGCTGGGATTACAAGCGTGCGCCACCACGCCCGGCTGTAATCAAATTTTTTAAGGGAATCTCTTTATCAAGATGTATGAGGTTGAAACAATTTGATATTTGAGATTTGCTTTACCCAGAAGTGATGGGGAAAGGAATAGCTGAAAAAAAGTTGACAGCTTATTGAGAATTATCAAACTGAGCTAAGGCCAGACTCAGTGCATTACCAAGTGTTTAATAAATATCGGAGATTCATATTATTCTAAATAATAATGTAAATTTACCCAATTTGCAATTATCTAGAGGAAAATATGTAAGTTTACAGATAAAGAAAAATTAGTCTACTCCTACAATTTATAAGGCATCACTTTTATCAAACTACTTATAACACATGTTGGTAACTGCTAAGGAAGAAGGTCTGGTTTACTGCAATCAGGTTGTAGCCCATAGAATTAATTACTCTATTTTACAAAAATTCCAGACAAGTCGAAGCAGAGAAGGCTGAGAGGCAAAAATATAGCAGAGAGCCAGGTATGGTGGAGCATACCTGTCATCTCAGTACATGAGAGGATGAGATAGGGGGATTACAGAAGCCAGCCTCAGCAATTCAGTGAGACCCCCAGCAAATAAAAGATTTAGTTTCAAAATTTAAAAGGAGGAAAGGAGGATGGGAGTCTTGCATGCTCCCTGGATTCAATCCTCAGTACCAAAAAGGAAAGAAAGAAAACGATCAATAATTTGTGCATTATCAATAATAATATGTGGGTGAAGTAAAGAAGGTCTCAAGGGATAATAGGAATAATCAATTTAAAGTTTCATAAATAGAATATTATATTTGTATTTAATATTTTCATAATAAATTGTAAAAAATAATTGACTTAACAGAAGGTAGGGAGGGGACACCCTAATGACCATGATGAACTTTCATGAACACATCAAAGTCAATCACTAAACTGACCCTGAGAAGGAGGGAGTGGGACGGGAATTGGGGAAGGGTTAAATGAGAAATGTGTCCATGTATGCCTTTACCTATACCAGCTTGTACCTAACAAAGATGTATGATTACAACGCACCAATTAAAATTTTTTAAAAATGCAAGAAAAAAGAATTAAATGAAAAAATAATAATTTAATGATTACAGTATGTTCGGTAATCAACCATGATAGAGACCAATGAATAATTTAAAGATCTGAAGACTTAGCTCAATATATTTACTTTGGGACAAAACTTAGCCTCTTTAAACTCTAATTTCTCTTTTATAATATTGTACTTTTCTTTCATTCTTCTTTTTTTTTGGTACTGAGGATTGAACCTAGAGGCATTCTACCCCCAAGTTATACACTCAGCCTGACTTGTTATTTCTTATTTGGAAACAGGGTCTCACTAAGTTGTAGAGGGTCTGGCTATGTTGCCAAGGCTGGCTTTGAACCTGTGATCCTCATGTCTCATCCTCCCAAGTACTGGGATTACAAGCATGCACCACCACACCCAGCTTTACTCATTTAGTTTAAAGAATAAATGATATAATAAATATGATTAAACTTCTGAGGTGCTTCAGAGTATAAGTTGCTTGTTTGAAAGCCTAATAGAATAGCTGATGTTAAGCAATGTTACTTCCTGATGAATCTTCTAAAATGAACTACACATAAAATGAACTACACATATCCCTTGGACAACTGAGTAGGATGACTTTTCTGTAAATGCATATTATCAAAAATCTGGTAAAATATGAAACAATGCATACCCTGAACAGGAATTTAGGTTTCGAAGTACTTAATCTTTAGATATTTATTCCACAGTGTACTAGAGGAAGCTCCTATTTCTAAATGGGCTATTTATACTATCATCTTCATGTTGACAGAAACTAATGGGAAGGATGGACCTGGCTAATATGTCAGTGAAGCATCATAATCTACCAAGTGACTTAAAGCTAAAAGGAAAGAAGGTTAAGACATATTTTGTGTTACCCATTTGGAACATATTCCTTAAAATATGATTTCTCCAATTCTTACCTTGGCTCCTGTGTTCATACTAGGGGTAGATAATATATAATCATGAGAATTTCATTTCTAAATAAAATCTAAGTTGATTGGAGTACAATCATGACTATCAGGACTTGAGGGGGATGTGAAGATATTGGTCAAAAAATACAAATGTTTAGTTATAAAATAAACAAGTATTTAGGATCTAACATACAGTATGAGTGATAATGTCTGTGTAAATTAATTTGATTGTGATAATCATTATACTGTAATATGTATTTCAGATAATCAATTGTGTGTTGTGAATGCATTCAATGCTTGTCAATTATTTTTAAATTAAAAAGATTATAAATAAGTTGATAGTCAAGATGGACAAATTGGGTAGTATCCATATAATTGAATAGCATTCAGCAAGTAAAAAAAAATGGAGATTTTTATACATATAACAACATGGATAAATGACAAAACTATTATCCTGCATAAAAGAAGGCAGACCAAAAGAACAAATACTACAATATTTCATTTGAATTGAAAATTTAAAATGCAAACTGCAGTGACAGAAAACAAAGCATGGGCACTTGGGGGTTGGGAAGAGTTAGGCAGGAAGAGACTGAAAAGAGACAAGAGCATGAGGAAGCTTGGGAAGCATTGGATTTGTTCCTTATCCAGATTGTGGTGATGGTTTCCTGTGTAGAGACATATGTTAAAGTTTATCAGCTTGTACACTTTAAATATATATGTTTTGAGCCAGGTGTGGAGGCACACTTGTAATCCCAGTACTTGGGAGGCTGAGACAGGAGCATTGCAGGTTCAAAGTCAGCCTCAGCAACTTAGTGATGCTCCTTAGCAACTTAGCTCCCTGTTTCCAAATAAAAAATAAAATAGGGCTGGGAGTATAGCCCAGAGTTAGGCAGCCCCTGGGTTCCACTCCCAGTACCACAAAAAGAAATTATATATTATATAATTAACATGATTGTAATATATTGTATATAATTAAATATTTTATATTGCATATCAATTGTGTCTTAACAAATCTGTTTAGAAGCAAATATAAGCTGGTGGGAAAGAAAAATGAATGCCTAAAATTATCTAGCCATCTCAAGTCAGTACTCATTATAAGTCTCAGAGAAAATTTCACCTTAAGTCCCATTCAAAATAAAGAAACTATAGGTTAATATCAAAAGAGAACAGGCATTTGGAGGCAGATACCTCCAAGTTATAATTACAGTTCTGCCCCCATGGCCTTGCAGAGGTGATCTTTTTGAGCCTATTCCCTCACTTGTAATATGTCAATAATTATGTCTATCTCAAAATATCTCCCTAACTAAATGAGTAACAGACATATTTATATGCAAAGTGTTTTTCCCAGTTGCCTATATACAATGGAAATCTAGTACAGGTTGGTCATGTTCCTCAGAATTTTAGAAAGTTTTAATTACTTGTTGTGGATTTTGTATTATTGTTGGTTGTTTTTCATTCCTAATTTCTAAAAAGCTCTTTATTATTACAGATTATCTAAAAATATAATTTTTTATTTAGAGTGTGTTATGTAAATTCTAACATTCTAAATGGTGATTTGCTAGTATTAAACATCAAAAATTAATTAAGGTGCTCGCTTATAGTGGATGTTACATTTCATTGTGTTCAAACCAATGCATTAAAACACTTTTTTTCTGGATATTAGCCAAATGTCCAAAATATCCCAACCTATTTAAAAAGCAGTATCTCTGAGAAAGAAAAAAATTCTATTTTAAGTTCCATAAAACTTATTAACCCAAATAATTAATATTCAAAGGAAAAACCAGGCTATTGCTTTGTTTTAAATATAATCTTTACTATTTACATATGAGTTTCTTATTTTAAAATATAGTTACTTATTTAGTATTTTTTGATAAAAAGAATATAATGATCACTTTGGTGATAAAGTTACTAAAGTGTTTGTTATTTATTTTGGATGTTGGATCTAAAATCACCTACGGCTGTATCTCTTGGTATATGTCCAGATGCAAATGGGAAAGTAATGGCCCAATGATATCAATTAGGAATTAATTAGGTAGTTACTAAATTCTTTTGATTTTGATGAACAAGCATTATAAAAATTCTTCAGTGAGTTAGGAACTCCGCCTGTGCCTATTAATTAAGAAGGTAATTTTTGTTATTAATTTTTAATGGATAATGGCACAGCAGAGCTGAGCTGAAACCCTAGTGGTTTTACTAATATGAACGGTAATGTCAAAAGAATTACAGCAACACTCACACCGGGAAAATTATAAAAATAAATTGTAAGTTTCTGCAACCTCTGTCTGAGTCAGAAAGATTGTGTGTGAAGAATCTTCCATCTGATTGTGCAAAGCTCAGAAACATATACCACTTAATTTGGAGATATACTGTATAGACTCTGGAACTAATGGATTCTCATGCACCAACCAGACTATGAAATGTGAGCAATTATTTAGTCTCTTCATGTGCAAGTAGAGGGAGGAAATAATAGTATCTATCTCATAGGCTTGTTATGGAAAATAATACATTAAAATATAGTGGAATACTATGTCTTAAGTCTGGCATGTAATATGTGTTTAAGAACTATAGCTAACACTGCTTTAAAAATATACTTGATAAAGTGTGATATACCTGGGGTTCTGTGAGAATCTGATCCTGACAATTTTAGTGTTCTCTTAAGTTTTAGTTAAAAAATCTCAACCACATATTTAAATATATGCATTCTCAAATTTTAAGAATAAAATGCCACAACACATGCATTTAATTTTGATCATCATTTATTTCCAAATGTACAAAACTATAGCATGAAAACTAAAAATAGAACAACAAATAACCTTTATTAAGCTTAGGTGGCAATGAGGTAAATCATAGCCTTTTCACATTTGAGAAAATTAGAGTTTTAAGTGACAAACTGTTACTAATAGCAGATGAATCAGCTATATTCAGTTTTCTGACTCTGAGGCTCTGTGTTTAATCATCATGATTCTCTGGACTAATAAAAATTTATGTAAAAATTTAAAATCACAAGTACATGGAAGCTTTTGTTTCAAACTAGCTCTTTTTTCTATTAGCTTTTCCATTTGTCCGCATCACTTAAGACAGGTTTGTGTATGACTCGAAACAAAAAGCTGAAATTGAATTATATTTATCTACTGAAGCACAGAGCACACTGATCAAGGCATGTAGTTGCTTCTGGTTTTGCTTTATTTTGTTGTGATGTATTAAGCACTTTGGATTATCTTATGTAATACTCACAGTGATTCTCTTAGGAAACATTACTATTATCTCATTATAGCTGAAGGAATGGAGGCCCAGAAGATTACTGTTATTTGTCCAGGATTGCAGAGCTAGTAAGTAGTAGAACTAGGATTTAAATTACACTTTTGTGACTCCGATATCTACTCACTGTTTCTGCTATACAAAGTTGTCCATGATGTTTAGTTAACAGAAGGAGCAGTCATACTAGACCTGAAAAATGTTATTCTGTAGTACCTTGTTTAGATAGCTTTGTATGAAGGACTAGGTTGTGACATTAGTTTTCATTTTGTAGGTATCATTAGTTGGTTGTGTTACTCTTCCTTTCTGCTTTAAGGCGACCAGGGTACCTGTCATCTGCTCGTTGACCATTAGATGGCAATCTTGCTCTGATGATGATAATAGTAACCCTATCATGCATTTGTGTGCAGGGTTATAGTTTACAAGGTATTTCGATTATGTTATCTCATCAAATTATCACAATAACTCTCAGAAATAGGTGTTAATGTATCCCAAGTATAGGAGAGGAAGCAAATATTCTTTGGCTAAAAAACTGATTCAGCCAATATTAACTCAGATTGAAACATTACATGACAGGTTCTTTTCACTCTTTCCAGACCTGGCTGCATCTAATTTTACCTACAATTCTAATCTTTTGGCTTATGTATTTCCCAAGGTCATTGAAAATCATAGCTATATCTTAGAAGAGGAGAAGTTGCCTCAAGTAGGCATGCTGACTATGGTGAAAAGTATGGCCCATTAGTCAAATAGTAAGGAAAAAGGTAAAAAGCTTTGAGAAGTTGACAAAGTCATAAAGCAGAACAGTGTGGGGTCATTTAATGCAGAAACAAATGTCTCTGCCCTTACCAGTAGGGAAGGAAGCTTTACTGTATTACAGTGTATTACTCCATCGCTTCTTAAAAATTAGTATAATAGCTATGAATCATCCAGAAAAAATAACTTCTGCAAACTTGTAGGATGAAAATCTATAAAACTCACTTTGGATATGCATGAATGTAAATTTTATTTACATTTAATATAGTAATTGGAAAAAATTCTCAGTTCTTGGTAAACTTGAACCATCCAGATAATATCACTGCATAAGGATTAAACATAGTTAAAACTTAAATACACAAAATATATTAAACTACTTTTTGTATGCTATTTATATTTTTGCCCATATTTCTTCCTTAAGTTCTTGCAAAAGACTAGCTAGACATACTGATAGCTGTGTGAAAGAGTTTGGTAATTGTCGTCCTGGAAAAAACAGTAATTTATTTATGTTTTACTGATGGAAGGCATAGTAATCATAGTACTTAAACACTATACAATTGACAGTAATATTTCTCTGGATACACAATTCAAAGTTTATAATGTTTTGTTTATTTGCTATCTTTGTTTGACCAATTTAAGTAGGTAAACAATTGATTAATTCATTAATTTACTGTGTTTCCAACTCCAATTTTAAAAACATCAGACTTACTGTTTAAAATAGCAAATTTATCTGAGTGTATTATTTTCAGTGTTCAGCTCACTGTTTTAAGTGGTGTACTTAAGTAACAGAATAATGTACTAAAGGGAAGAGAATTTCAGAAATAAAACCTCCTCCTGCTTCTACTCCTCATGAATATTGTTTCAAATGTCTTATTCAAGGTCAAACAGCTAGTTTATACTAGAGATGCCTCTTAAATGGGAAATTCACTAACTCCACTTAAGAAACACAATGACAATTAATATTTCATTTTTATAATACTTACAGAATAAATCATTTGTATTTACTGATTTAAAGCCTATTTCTCCTTTCTGGCTTTGCTATACTTCAAGAATATTGCTTTAGTACAAAGAAAGCTTTTAGATGAAACAGTTTTCAAAATCTAATCAACTAGAGCTGAAAAATGTTTATACATTCTGACCTAATTTGATATTAAATGACAAAAATTTTAATGAAGTCATAGTATTTACTTGTAACCTGCTATTGTAGCATTTCCTACCATCATAAACTCTCTTCAGCTGCACAAAAGGGCAGTCAATGACCCAAGTTCATTAGAGGATAGAGTCAAAAGAAAAGATGTCTTTCATTCAGCATGATTTTTCTAAGGCAATTAGAAAGAAAATATGTGTCTCAATATAAAATTTCATGGCCTCTTACAATTATGTGGTGACATCTCCATACAATTGCTTGAATAATGCCAGCAACATCAGCTGTCACTATCAAAATGAACAAGTAATTAAGAAAGCAAATGCTGCTATTTTTCTGAAGGAATGGAATATTTATGTACTTAAAATTGTTCACCAATGAGAAAAATAACCACTAACATGAAGCATAATTTTCTACAGGGCCTGAGGCAGAAAAGTGAGTAATAATAATGAACATTCATACAACTACAACAAATTAAGTTGTAATTGTACACACCAGAAACAATTACAGACTTTCTGTTCCTTGGACTTTAACATTTTAATAGTATAATTGTATGAGGTGCTATAAAGCATCTTTCCCCTATTAATTATTTTTGATTCCTCATCATATTAATCAAAATATCTGAAAGTTCATACTGCAGTTGAAACTTTCATGGTAGTCTCTTATCAGCAACTGCCTTAGTTATTTGGTATAGTTAAGGTAATCCCCAAGGACCATAAAATAGCAAAGTGACATTATGTAACAATTAGCTTTTGGGGTAGTTAGTGGTTTTAGGCCTGGATCTTCAAGTAAAGGAGGCAGAACAAGAGATATTTTTAATTAGAGGCATGGCTTCTACTCCTGTTTAAGGTGTCATGATCAAATTTCATATCAAGTTTCTGGTTATATCTCAAACATTCCTCCTCCTCCTCCTCCTCCTCCTCCTCTTCCTCCTACTCTTCCTTCTTTATACGTTTACTGGTGCAATGTAATTATATACCATAATGGGATTCAAAGTTATATACACACACATGCACACATCACTTGATGTATTTCCCTCCATATACCCTCCACCTCCTCCCCTTTCTTCTTCTCCAAATATGTTAGTGAGTTTGGCAGGGAAGCCCAGTTATGAACATAGCTGTATTTGAACTGTTCCTCAATACGCTTTTTCTCCCTTCCCCATCACCTTCCTGCAGTCACCTTTCACTATTCTTCTGTTGTTTTTTTTCCTCTTCGTTGGACTGAAGTTTCTTTTGCTTCTTATTTTTGTTCTATCTTCTTCTTATGAGAGAAAACATGACCCTTGACCTTCTGAGACTGGCTGATCTCAACTAGCATACCATTCTCTAGGTTTTCCTTTTCTCTCTCCTGAATGACCCTTTCTTGGCTGGATCACTCAATAGGGCAGCAGCTGAGTAACAACACTTATGTCTCTGGAGATCAAACACCTGAACACCGTAACACAAACAACAGAAGATGAGTAGGATCAGAGTTTGTACCCACTCCTTGGCCAGTGCCAAGAAATCTAGATTAAGTCAGTAAGTAGACCCCATTGTTATTCTGGAGATCCCACAGCACTAGGGTTGTGGTTCTTAACTAAACCACTTCACTTCCTTGATAACTTTGTTTTAGGCAGCATTCCTTGGGGAAGATCACAGAAGCATCTCCAGCCTGGATCTCAATGGATTATCTGAAATAGATTTAGATGAAAAGAGCAAATCTCTTCTAGACTGAAACATTCAAAAATTTGGCCCAAGTGCAACACATTCACATTATCTGAAAAATAGAAGGTTATATAAGAACATTATCTAGGTGATGGTTTAAAAGAGTGTATCACTGTACATTTGTCTGTATTTGAAGATGATGACTTGGGAAACATCTTTTGATTTTTTCCTTGTGGCAATTTGTCTACTTATTAAATGTCACTCAGATGCACTTAAATATCTGAGCTCCTTTGGATCTTGGTACTGACAGTAACTTGCGTTGGATCTCTCAAGTAGAACACTCAGATCAGAAAATTACTGAAGTATATACTTCAGTATATATTTAGTTGGGGAAAATGACAAAATATTCTAGTGAAAATAGAGATAGAAGTCATTACCAATTTTATCATATGTGCTTTTTGATAGCATATTTCAATGATCTAAGATTTATATTATTTCATATTTTAGTATCTCTGATGTTGATGCCTTTATAATAATAAAGGTATTTTGGCATTGATTGGTGGAATTATTTTAAAGGGGTACACAAAAGACATGTTTGTTTTATATTACCTAGGATAAGTGGGAGTAGGATGTGTTGGCACACACCTGTAATCCCAGTACTTGAGAGGCTGAGACAGGGGATCACAGGTTAGTGGCTAGTTTCAGCAATTTAGCAAAACCCTCAGCAACTGAGACCCTATTTTGAAATAGAAAATAACACAGAGCTGGAGGTGTAGCTCAGAAATAGAATATCCCTGTGTTAAATTCCTAGTACAAAAAAAAAAGTTAAATTTAAAATTAAAAAAAATGGGCCTGACCATGCATTTATATGTGCATAATTTTGTCCTAGTCCAACCTACTCTGGTCTTTACTATCCTTATATATAAAAGATATTATACTTGAGAGATGTCTCTGTCACTTATAATGATTTTCTCATATTCTGCAGTTTATTACCTCTGTGAAACTAGAATAGGCCAACTTCAACCATCACTTAGAATTATTGTCCCCAAAGTCAACTCACTGTCCAATTGTCTCTCTGAAACTTGATTATCAATTATATGCATTGAATTTAACGCCTCCAAAATTAACCTTATTCCCCTACCTGTAACACTATTATCACCCTATATATTTTATCTTTTAGGAGAGCATCAACATCAGGGAAGAGTTCAAAATTTGAAATTAAGTGTCACTAGTTTTAACGGAGTCTACATTTTATCATTTCTTAATACTATACCCTTCTCCTTACAATTTCTTTTTCATCCTTGTTCAAGCCATCATCATTTTCCTCTACATAACTCTGTGTCAACCAGTTGTCATTTTAAGGCCCTTTCCCTAGCTCCAGTGTCCATTATCAGCATCCTTGGTTTTCTTTTTTTTTCTCCCAGTGTCAACCTTAATGCAGAACTCAGCACGTCTCTGTTTTCTACCCTACCCAAATTTTCAATCAAATAAACATATTAAGATTGACTCAATTCCAGACTTTGCAGTGCTGAGAAAGAACCAGCTGGTGTAGGTAAGAGCACAGCTGTTGAAAAGACAGCGGTGTGAGAGAAAACGTAGATTATCAAACAATGCATTTTCCACTCTCCTGAACTTTCCAAATGCTTTCCTATGGCCACATTCTTCTCCAAATTCTAGCCGGTTTTTTGGTTTGTTTCTGTTTTCATTTCTGTTAATTCAGGTAAAGCATATTTACAGGCTACTTTCAGAGTTGGATATAAGCTGAGTTACTGTCTTAAGGGCACATTCTCCATCTTCAAAAAAAAAAAAAAAAAGATTTGACACAGCATTTTCTCATTAAAACTAGAGTTTTCCAAAGTGGATTCTCATAACAGCTGATAGATGAATAATATAGTCTTTCTCTCTCTCTTTACATTATAGATGCCTCATATTTTATCTCCATTTTAACCTCCTCTAACTTATTCTTCATATTGCTCACAAGGTGTGCTAACACAAAATTCTGATTTTAAGCTTTTCCATGAAGAATAAATGCATGTTGCTTAGGGCGGCATTGGTGAGAAGTTGGTTTAGGAAATTGGAAGTCAGAGAGGAGAGAAAGTATAACACTTGGAGAACTTTAAGGAAGCCCGATACCCTTTGATGGGATAAGGAATGAGTGATATCTGATGAATGAATTGAATTCTGATCTTGATCACTGGCCAACTTAAAATTCAACATTCCTCATTATTTTCATTATAATATCTAATTTTATTAGCAGGACTTATAGAGATCTCTAGTTTCAACACTCACCACCTATTCTACATATGCAACTTGACTTCTAGCAAATGTTTATTGAAGGCTTATTATGGACCCTAATTTTAGAGTAGCAAGCATGAGTAGGTAGCATTCCTTCTAATGCAAATTTCAGATTTTAAACATTCATTAGTGAAGAGAAGTAGAGTATTCAATGAAAGGAGTTAGCAGTATTGGTGATGAAAAAAGACCTCCTATGGAGGCAATATTTAAGTTTGTACAAGAAGCATAAATGGGTGTCAGATAAAGTGGTATTGGTGAGAAGCTGGTTTAGGAAATTGGAAGTCAGAGAAGAGAGAAAGTGTAACACTTGGCAAACTTTAAGGAAGCCCAACACTCTTTGCTTGGGTAAGGAATGAACCCTGTCAGATGAATGGTTTGAATATATTGCTTTCTCACTTGTGAGATGTTTCTGAGATGCTCTTTCATTTTTCATTAAGTATCAGTATTCAACTGCTAAAAGAAGTGGGAAAATCACCGAACTATTTGAACATTTAATATTTACCCAGTGGAAAAAATGAATGTAGTACTAGACAGTACTGGACAGTGAAAATAAGGACTAAATAAAGATATTATACTTGGGGGAAGAAATGTTCCTGTAGACTGCAGCATGTGAGACATATTTTTAGGAGAGGTTTTACTCGAACTATATTAAAATAAAGCACAATAAAGGATGAGGGAAAGGTGCTCTACGAGCTGGGATCAATAGAAGGAAAATATTGAAAAAATACTCAAATATAGCTAAAAGATAATAGAGGGTTAGACAAACCTTTAGCAAAACAAAATTTCATAGAAATTAGACATGAAATGTTTAATGTCATAATTCATTTTTCTTTCTCTTTTTGTGTTTTTAAATACAGTTAAGCACCCCAAATGAGAAAATCAGAAATCTGAAATACTCTGAAATATGACCAGATCTTTGGAATAAGTGTGTTCAGCTAATAAAGTCTATGCAAATATTTTAAAATATTAAAAAAATCTGAAACATGTCAGGGCTCAGGCATAAAGGATACTCAACCTATAGTAAGAAACAAAGTAGGTCTTTGTTTTTGAATTTTGCTATGAAATAAAATACCAAGTGTATAAATATTTAAGTAAAGGGAGAGTTGGCTCTTATCAAATATATCTCTCTCCTACTCTAAACCATGAGAAATAAAATTATAAATAAAGATGGATAAATCTACAATATGAAGCCTGGCAGGTTGCTTTCCTTTTCTTTACCTTATTGTCTTCCTTCCTTCCCCTTCCTTCCTTCCTTCCTTCCTTCCTTCCTCCCTCCCTCCCTCCCTCCCTCCCCCCCTCTCTCTCTCTCTCTCTCTCTCTCTCTCTCTCTCTCT
>PVLC010005854.1:0-73351 GCA_004027655.1 Graphiurus murinus | reverse complement strand
TTTGCAGTACTGGGGATTGAACTCAGGGGCATTCTACCTCCGAGCTATACCCCCAGCCCTATTTTTTATTCTTTATTTTGAAACCGAGTCTCACTAAGTTGCGGAGGGCCTCACTAGGTAGCTGAGGCTGGCCGCGAACCCGGATCCTCCGGTCTCAGCCTCCCGAATGCTGGGATTACAAGCGTGCGCCACCACGCCCAGCTGAAAATTATAATACTTTTAAGGTACATTCACACAATGGTGTCAATTAAGATTTATGATTAACTCAGATTTTGTGATAAAATAAATGTCTTCAATTTTGTTAATATTCACAAGGTAAATAATCATACTTAATATTCTAGAAACTTATATAGGAATGAAAATCAACACTCTCTAAACTTAATGTAAAATTAACCTTTTTTTTTTCCAATTACAGCACAATTGAAAGATAATTTTTGCCTCGCAGATTGCATACATTTGTTGGTCATGTACATAAGATAATAGAGATTGCTCTTTTTAAAATTAGGAGTGAAAACTGTATAAATCATGAGCTTAAAAATGAATATATTAACACTATTACCATTATAATACATTTCTAATTAGAATTTACCCTCTAGTTTTATAAATTAATATATATTTGTTTCTGGTACAGGGGATTGAGCACAAGAGCATTCTACCCCTGAGCTATACCCCCAGCCAATTTCATTTTATATTTTATTTATTTACTTAATTTTTATTCATTTATTTTGGTACTGGCAATTAATATCAATAAATTGATATCTTATTTTTTCCTGGTATAGGATATTGAGCCCAGGGGCATTCTACCTCTGAGCTATACTCTCAGCCCTTTTTATTTTTTATTTTGAAACATGATCTCACTAAATTGATGAGATTGGCCTTGAACTTGCCATCCTCCTGTTGTAGACTTCCAAGTACTGGGATTACAGGTGTCTGCCACAAAGACCAGTTAATTTTGTTTAAATTTTGAAACAGGGTCTTGCTAATTTTCTGAGGTTGGCCTCAAATCTATGATCCTCCCCTCTCAGCCTCCCAAGTACTGGTATTACAGATGTGCACTGCCATACCCAGCAATAAATTTTTATCTGAAGGTTTATCAGAAGGAAAAATTAAGACATACAAAGCAATTGAAATCGGAATATTGAAGTGATATTTGCATATCCATGTTCATAGAAGCACAATTTACAATAGCTAAATTACATAACCAGGGAGGTGTTCATCAGCAGATGAATGGATTACAGAACTATGGTATATACACAATGTAATTTTACTCAGCCATAAAGAAGAACACAAACATGTCATTTGCAGGAAAATGGATGGAACTCAAGAATATTATACAAAGCGAGATTAGCCAGTCTCCAAATATGAATGGATGTATGTTTTATTTTATATGTGGAAATTAGAGAGACATTCAGAAATAAGGGTAACATCAGGTAGAAGAGCAGAGACTCCAATGGAATGACTAAAGGATATGAAGGAGAGGAAGGGGGACAAAGATGTAAAAAGTTTCACAGTTGAAATAATGCTACATATGTATACAAAATTACCAATTCCAATCTCGAAGACAGAGTGGGGGATGGGGGAGTCAGACCTGGAGGAAAGTGCTCCAAGAGTTGGGAGCATGTATGTTTCTATACCCCAATATGATACATAATTACAATGCACCAAATAAAGTATATAAAAAAAGAAACCAAATCACTGTCCAATAGAAGTTAAATGAAATATAATAATGTTAAAAAGAAGGAAAAGGCAAACTCAATAAAGTTTATTTTCTTTTTGTCTTCCTCTGTGGTATAATATTGAACTCCCTTAGGTCTGAAGTATTTTCACCAGTGTAATTTGATGTATGTGTTCCTAAATTTCAAGTAAAGAGGAAAATATCAATAGACTTATATATCATTAGTAAGGCTAGACTTTGTAATGTAGATATGCAAAGACCACTTTTTTAAAGCATTAACTGTGGGAATTAAGTTCTAATAGAGCAGTGAAGAGACTTTAAGTTCAAAACGTACAAGAAGACAAAGTATATCTATAATATTCTGTTTATCTCCTAATCAATTCTAATTTGTGTCAAAATTTATCAGATGGAATTAAATACTTACCATATTTACTTTGATGCAAACTCTATCAATCTATTATAAGATTCCCTTAGAGTGAGAGGAGGATTTGCTTTGGTATATCAAAACATTCAAATGGTTGCTTATTGATTTAATTAGTTATTTATGCCTTCATTTTTAAGATGGATTACACTACATTTAGGAGTGCTATGTTCACTAAATGAAATGCAAAAAGGCCCCTATTGCACTCTGTGGGTTTTCCCTGAGTTATCCTTTCAGTTGTAAATGCTGCTTCAGCAAATTATTGCCTACTTTGATGCTTTAGGAGAGTGAATGAAAATCTTCCAAATTGTCATCGGTAGCATCAATTGCCATTATTAACCACATATCACAGACAAAGGAAACCTACCTATTGATTTAAAATTCTGGTAGAAAGATAAGAAAACTGCCCCTTGCAGCAAATGAATCTCTCTCAGTTTATTCATTAAGAAAATTAAGTCCATTCACAAAGATCTCATGGATACATGTACTTCAATTTTATCTTGCTATTTCCTGATCATTAGTGAAGTTTATTAATCCAAAAGCAGGTATATTTGAAATATAAATACTATGGGAGTGTGTCATACTGTGATCTTTATAATAAGTGTGTAGAAAACTGTGGGAAGAATTGAATGAGGAAGAACACACACACACACACTGCAAAAATCATATGTTGTCATGTTAATTTAGCTGAAGAAGCTTAATACTGACAATGAGGAGAAAAATGTCTTCTAAATGTTTAATACTTCTTAGATTCAACTATATTAAAATAGTCTTTCTCAAGATCTTGACATTCATATCAAATGTTAACTATCCACTTACTAAATTCCCTTTGTTACACTGGAAGGAAGCATGAAGGAGTATTGGATCGGGAACTGACTTACTGCCACCTCAGGTAGACACTCCTGAGATGGAGTCTGTGCCTTGATTGCATTTCACTTGTGAAGATTTGAAATACAAACACTAGAAAAATATAGCAGTTGTGTCCTGGGCAAATGTGTACATTATCTATACTACAGAAATTATAGAGTTAACTATAGAAACTATAATATGCTGGTTATCTTTTAGCTTTTCATCCCTGTAACCAATATACCTGACAAGAACAACTTGGAGGAAGAATGATTTGTTTTGACTCATGGCTTCAAAGCCTTCACCTCAATGTCTGCTAGCCCCATTGCTTTGGGCCTGAGGCAAAGTAGAACATGATGGCAAAAGGTCTTGGCAGAGGAAAGCTGCTCATGTAGGAGAGAGAGAGCGAGAACAACACTGAGAGAGAGAGAAGCTGGGGGTAAGGTGTACCCCTCTAGGTCTCACTCCCAAAACCTATTTCCTCCATCTAGGCTTTACCTCCTATGATTTCCACCACCTCCCCATAATGCCATCAAATTATGAGTCCACCAATGGATTAATCCATCAATGAGGTCAGAGTCCTCCTGACTTAATCACTGCCCAAAAGCCCCATCTCTGAACTCTGCTGCATTGGGAACCAAACCTTCAACACTGCTTTTGGGAGATAGCCATACCCAATCCTTAACAACTTGTAACACAGAGCCTTAGAAAGGGACATCAGTCAAACCTTTAGTGAACAATACGAATGGATAACTGTCATGAATAAAAATGATTTTAGTCATGAAAATTGTCAATGATAAATATTATTCTAATTCTATGGTGCATTAATATATTCTGTTTTGCCTCTGGTGTAGCCTAAAGTCATCTCACCAAATATGTTTCTCAAAACCATATTGTATAACCTAAGGCTTACATTGTGTTTCTCTTATAAAAAGCTCTTTTATAGGTTTTTTTTTTTTTTTTGGTTTTGGTTTTGGTTTTCTTTTACATAGGGAAAGAACATTGAGGGAATCTGGGTTTCTCAGAACTGTAGCTTTTATCTCTATCACTATTTTCTCAGAATCAGCTACATGCAGCAAGATGCCTGCTTCCTTCTGTCCAAAGGAATTGCTGCTCAGTTCACTCCACCCCTTTTGGCTAATAGCTTATCTGAGCTTTTTGATAAAAGGGGTCTGAAGAACTCTAGTTCTGCACTTATTTACATGACTCAGTAGCTAATTAAATTGACCTCTCAGACCTAGGGTTTCTACATTCTTTTTTTACATCACCCCTACATTGTATTTTTGTGATTGATATTTTTGTCCTTTCCCTGGCAGAGTATTTGGGGGGGGGGGGTCGGTCCTATCTCTTCTCTGTTATTCCTTCAAAACCTGGAGTTATGTCTTTTGGCTGGAGTTCCATGGATCCATCTCTCTGTTCTTCATGTTAAGTGTGTGTGTGTGTGTGTGTGTGTGTGTGTGTGTGTGTGTGTGTGTGTTTGAGTGATTCTAGGGATTGAACCCAGGGGTGTTCTACCTCTGAGATATGCCACCAGCCCTATTTTATTTTTTTATTTTGAAGAATAAAATAAGCTTTATTTTATTTTAAGTTGCTGAAGTGGTCTCTGAATCTGCTATCTTCCTGTCTCAGCCTTGTAGGTACTGCACCTGGTATGTTAAGACTTCTTTAACTGAATCAAAGAAATGCATGCTAAGAATAAACTGTGTGTGGATTCCATGCTTAGAGATAGGAACAAAATTGTCCTAATCATCTTCTACAATGTAGTTAAAAGATAGATGTATCAAGCAAATACTGTCAATGATAAAATATAGGTAAATCAGTGTGAATTTGAATGCAGAAAAACTGATTTCACATAAGAAAGATAATTTTTAGAATGGAAAATTTTCAGAAAAGTAGCATAGGAATGAGGCTGTAGTCATTACATCTATATTCTAGAAAATACCCCACATAATTCTGCTTACATTTCATTGTTGATGTTTAAGTTGCATGGTCCCGCCAATCTGCACAAAAAGCAGTTACAAGTATTGAAAAATAAATCTTTTAGATGGAAAAGTAGTTTGTGCTGATCCATTTCATTGCATTTTTAAAAAATGAAATTACAGTTGCACTTGATGTTCCAAGTCTTTAAATAAGGCACTGGCAGAGTGGCCATATTCTTCAATTAATCTTCAGGATTTGAAAAACTGAGAGCATTGTTAAGTTGTAGGTACTATTTTTATGCTATTCTTGAACTTCTGTAGATAATTTTAATTATATTTCCTCTTTTATCTGCTCTGTCTTTAACAGCATTTTTTAATTCTTTGATTTTGATTTTTCTGACCACATGCATGAGTTATTTGTAAAATATGTACATGATTAGGGGGTTCCTGGAAAAGAATGACATTTCCCCTCTGAAGTGAGTCAAATCTTGCCCAGGAGTGTAACACTGCAAAAGTCCTGCAAACAAATTGAGCTGCCTTGCTCTCTCCACCAACCCTTGAGTCCTTACACTCATGGTTAAACTTTACCGAAGGCTCTAGATCCAGGAAGAAGTTTCTCTTCTCTCAGACTCCATTCTTTAATGGCAGGAGCAGTGGCAATGTTGAGTCAGGAAAATCATATTCATGTAGAAAGAAAATTGTTTCTCTTATCCAGTGAAGTCCAGAAGCTTCTGAACCAAGGTCTTCCCAGATTGAGCAATCATATACTCTACCTCAGTGTTGTTACTCAACTTCACAGAGTCTAATATAGTCCCAAGATGAAAAGCACCTACAAAAACATATAGTCAGGACTTCATTAAGCAAAGAGCCACATTTTCACACTGCAAGTTCCAAAAGCCTGAGACAACCAGCAGCTCTTTGCCCAGGGGAGGGACATAGATAGTCAGGAGTGGATAAGGCTCAGGAGACATTCCAGTCACCATCTTCCATAGCTTCGCTCATTTTCATTGTTTTTCATTAGTGGGATTCTCTCATAAATTGGATTTTAAATGGAATTCTATGGAAAAGCTGAACTTTATAAATAAAAGAATGAGCAAATTCCAAAATTGAATCCACAAGTATGCTCTTTGTATTTGCCCTATATCTCACCATTGCCACTTGTCTTTTGAACCTTATGAAGTGAATATAGTTTTAGATATAAGACTCTAATATCAAGTGGCACAACAGATCATATCTATAATCCCAGCTACTTCAGAAGCTGAGGTAGGAGGATCACAAGTTGGAGCTGTAGCAACTTAGCACAATCCTGTATAAAAATAAAAAGGGCTAGGGATGTAGCTCAGTCAGTGGCAGAGTGCTTGCTTAGCATAATGTATAAAATCTTGGTATCAAACCCAGCATAAATAAATAAATAAATAAATAAATAAATAAATAAATAAATAATCACTTGCCTTTTCATATATGTTGGAAAAGATTCAAAACTCTTGTTTAAAGTAGATATTGGTATTCAATAGATCTTTACTCCTGTGCAGAGATGGAACTCTATTCTGGATCAGTTTTATGTGTGCGCATGCTCATGCAGGTGCACACACATGCATGCATTATTTTTTTTAAATAACAAGAAGAAAAAGATTTCTTCTTCTCTGATAAATGTCAAAAGAAAAAAAAAACAACAGATTTATATCTCTTTAGTGGAATGAGCAGAAAGTATACATTGGAGGTGTTTCTTTTTAGCAATGATGGGCAGTGTTACTGGTTACTGGGATTAACAGAACTTCTGAAAATACTATAAATTTGGTTAAAAATATTTAAAAATGTATGAGGATAAAAGAGATGGCAGAATATCCAAAAACTATTTCTCCCTTTACTTCTTCTGTGACCCAATCTTCATTCAGCAATGTGGTGTTCAGTCTCCATGTGTTTCCACGGTTACTTTGGATCTTCTTGGAGTTTATTTCTAGTTTCACTCCATTGTGGTTGGAGAAGATGCAGGGAATTATGTTGCATTTTTTGAATTTGCCAATGCTCACTTTGTGGCCGAGAATGTGGTCTATTTTGGAGAAGGTTCCATGTGCAGCTGAGAAAAATGTGAATTCAGCTGTAGTTGGGTGAAAGAGTCTATATGTGTCTAATAGGTCCATTTAGTTTATGGTCTTCTTTAGGTCTGAGGCATCTCTACTGATCTTTTGTTTAGAAGAACGGTCTAGAGATGTAAGAGGAGTATTGAAGTCTCCTAGTATTAGTGTATTGGGACCTATGTGTGTCTTTGTTTCATACAGAGTTTGTTTTATGAAGGTGGCTGCACCTGTATTTGGGGCATAGATGTTAATAATTGTTATTTCCTCTTGCTGGATTGTTCCTTTTACTAGTAAAAAATGACCTGCTTTGTCTCTTCTGATAAGCTTAGGCTCGAAGTCTAATTTATCTGATATCATGGTTGCTACTCCTGCTTGTCTTCGGGTTCCATTGGCATGGAGTACCTTACTCCATCCCTTCACCTTTAGATTGTGGGAATCTTTGCTTGTAAGGTGAGTTTCTTGTAGGCAGCATATAGATGGATTCTGGGTTTTGATCCGTTTTCCCACCTTGTGCCTTTTTATTCGGGAATTGAGGCCATTTATATTCAGTGTGATTATTGAGAGATGATTTTTAATTCCTAACATTTTGAGTTTTGACTTCTGTTTTCCGTAGAGTTTATTCTTCTTTGCTTAGTTGTTTGCTACCTGGAAATTATTGTTTCTCTGGTTCTGATGTTTACTCATCCGTAATGTCTTTTTTTTTTTTTCTTTCTTTTTTTTTTTGTAGTTAATCTCTTTAAGTAGTTTCTCTAGTGCTGGTTTGGTAGACATAAATTCTTTCAGTTTCTGTTTGTCATGGAAGGTTTTCATATTGCCGTCAATTTTGAGAGAGAGTTTTGCTGGGTATGAGAATCTTGGCTGCAAGTTATTTTCTTTCAGAGTTTGGAATATGTTACTCCAGCCTCTCCTGGCTTTTATGACTTGATTTGGGAGGTCTGGAGTGATTCTAATTGGCTTGCCTCTAAATGTCACTTGGCCTTTTACTTTTGCTGCCTTTAAAATTCTTTCCTTAGCATCTACATTAGTCAGCTTGATTACTATGTGGCGTGGTGAGCCTCTTCTTTGGTCTTGTCTTGAGGGAGTTCTGTATGTTTCCTGTACCTGTGTGTCGACTTCTCTTTCTATTTGGAAAATTCTCTGATATTCCTTCTTGGAAGAGATTGTTTATTCCATAAGTTTCAACATCTAATCCCTCTTCTATGCCTATTATTCTTAGGTTAGATCATTTAAAATTGGCCCAGATCTCATCGATGTCGAATTCATACTGACGTTTTTTTTTTTTTCTAAATTCTGTACTATAGATTCGTTTTGGGAATGATCATCTTCTGAGAGTGATATTCTATTTTCCATGTAATCTAATCTACTGTTTGTAGTTTGTATTGATGCCTTAATTTCAGTTATTTCATCTTTCACTTCCTTCAATGCTTCTCTTTGGTTCCTTTTCAGGTCATCAAATTCTTTGTTTATTTGTTCCTTTATTTCTTCCTTTATTTCTTTAAAGCTCTGCCTACATTCTTTCTTAAAATCTTGTATTTTTTCTAGTATTAAATAGATACAACATATCAAAACCTCTGGGACACCCTAAAGGCAGTACTAAGAGGCAAATTTATAGCACTGAGTGCCCACATAAGAAGAACAGAAAATCACCAAATAAATAACCTAATGACACAGCTCAAAGCACTTGAAAAACAAGAACAGTCTAACCCCAAAGCTAGTAGAAGATAAGAAATCATGAAAATCAGAGCAGAAATTAATGAAATAGAGAAAAAAAAACAATACAGAAAATTAATAAAACCAAAAGCTGGTTTCTTGAAAAAATAAACAAAATCGAAAAACCATTGGCCAACCTAACCAAAAGAAAGAGAGAATCAACCCAAATAACCAAAATAAGAGATGAAAAAGGTGATATTACCACTGACAGTGAGGAAATACAGAGGATAGTCAGAAACTATTTTGAAAATCTATACTCCAACAAAGTGGAAAATCTAGAAGAAATTGACACATTTCTAGACATATATAACCTTCCTAAATTGAGTCAAGAAGATATAGAAAACTTAAACTGAGCAATAACAATCAAAGAGATAGAAACAGCAATAAAGAGTTTACCATCAAACAAAGTCCAGGGTCAGATGGTTTTCCAAGTGAATTTTATAAAACATTTATAGAAGAGCTAATCCCAATACTCCTCAAACTATTCCGTGAAATAGAAAGAAACGGGACCCTCCCAAACACATTCTATGAAGCCAACATCACTTTAATACCAAAGGCAAATAAAGACAGCTCAAGGAAAGAAAACTATAGGCCTATATCATTGATGAACTTAGATGCAAAACTGCTAAACAAGATATTAGCAATGCGCATTCAAAACCACATCAAGAAAATTATACACCATGATCAAGTTGGGTTCATCCCAGGCATGCAAGGCTGGTTCAAAATATGAAAAACAATCCATGTAATTCACCACATAAACAAACTTAAAGACAAAAACCACATGATCATCTCAATTGATGCTGAAAATGCATTTGAAAAGATCCAACACCCATTCATGCTAAAAGCACTTCAGAGAATTGGAATAGAAGGAATGTACCTCAACATCATAAAGGCAATATACAGTAGCCCCACAGCCAATATCATATTAAATGGAGAGAAACTGCAAGAGTTTCCACTAAAAACAGGATCAAGACAAGGATGTCCATTACCACCTCTTCTGTTCAATATAGTTCTTGAGACTCTAGCCAGAGCAATAAGGCAAGAGAAGGAAACCAAAGGGTAAAAATAGGGAAAGAAGAACTAAAACTATCCCTTTTTGCAGATGACATGATACTATACTTAGAAGTCCCAACAAACTCAACCAAAAAACTTATAGAACTGATCAACAAAGTCAGCAGTGTCTGGATACAAAATCAATCCTAAAAAATCAGAAGCTTTTCTGTATGCCAAACATAAATCCACTGAAAAAGAAATCCAGAAACAATTCTACTCACAATAGCACCCCGAAAAATAAAATACTTAGGGATAAACCTAACTAAAGAGGTAAAAGACCTCTATAAGAAAAACTATAAAAAGTTGAAGAAAGAAATCAATGAAGACATTAGAAGATGGAAGGATCTACCATGCTCTTGGATAGGCAGAATAAATATCATCAAAATGGCCATCCTCCCAAAACTGATCTACAGATTCAATGCAATACCCATGAAATTACCAAGGTCACTCCTCACAGACATAGAAAAATCAGTCCTTAAATTCATCTGTAAAAACAAAAAGCCCAGAATAACCAAAGTAGCTCTTAGCAACAAGAACTATGCAGGAGATATCACAATACCTGACTTCAAACTCTACTACAAAGCCACAGTAATAAAAACAGCATGATATTGGCACAAAAACAGACACATAGACCAGTGGAGCAGAATAGAAAACTCAGAAACAGACCCACAGTCTTACAGTAAACTGATTTTTGACAAAGGAGCCAAAAACATACACTGGAAAAAAGATAGCCTCTTTAACAAATGGTGTTGGCAAAACTGGTTAACCATATGCAGAAAAATGGAAATCAACCCCACTTTCTCACCCTGCACAAGAGTCAACTCAAGGTGGATCAAAGACCTGGAAGTTAGGCCAGAGACCTTGCAGCTACTTGAAGAGGGCATAGGACCAACACTTGAACACATAGGCACAGGTAAAAACTTTCTCAACAAGACCTCCGAAGCACAAGCAACTCAAAGGAAGATCAATATATGGGATTGCATTAAACTGAGGAGCTTCTGTGCAGCAAAGGAAATTGTCAAGAACTTCAACAGAGAGCCTACAGAGTGCGAGAAGATTTTTGCCAGTTACTCTACAGATAGAGGTATAATATCTAGGATATACAAAGAACTCAAGTAAATCACAACCAAGAAAACAAATAACCCAATTTAAAAAATGGGCAAAGGATCTAAATAGACACTTCACAAAAGAAGAAATACAAATGGCCAATAAATGTATGAGGAAATGTTCTACATCATTAGCCATCAGAGAGATGCAAATCAAAACCACCTTGAGATTTCACCTAACTCAAATCAGAATGGCAATCATCAAAAACATGAGCAACAACAACTGCTGGCGAGGATGTGGAGAAGTGGGAACTCTAATAAATTGGTGGTGTGATTGCAAACTAGTGCAACTATTTTGGAAAACAGTATGGAGGATCCTCAGACAAATGGGAATGAGCCTACCATATGATCCAGCAATACCACTTCTGGGTATCTACCCAAAAGAACAGAAACCAAACTATCAGACAAATGCATGTGTATCTATGTTTATAGCTGCACAATTCACAATAGCCAAACTATGGAAGCAGCCAAGATGACCATCGAGAGATGAATGGATTACAAAACTGTGGGATATGTACACAATGGAATTTTACTCAGCCATAAAGAAGAACAAAATCATGTTATTTGCAGGGAAATGGATGCAACTGGAAAACATTAAGTGAGATTAGCCAGTCACGAAGAGTAAGGAAGCATATGTTCTCCCTAATATGCAGATGCTAGGGAGAAGATGGGGCATAAGATGGTCTTCCGATGGAAAAGGAGAGACCCTCGATAAACAATGAAGTTGATTTACTGAAAGGGATTGATGGGGGGGCGGGGACACCCTAATGTACATCATGGTTACTCACTAAATTGAACCTGAGAGGGAGGGAGGGCGAGGGAGCGGGGTGGGAATTGGGGGGAAGGGGTCAAATGAGAAATGTGGGCACATATGCTGTTTTCCATTTGTACCTAACAAAGATGTCTGCTTACATTGTATGAATTATAATAAAAAAAACAAGAGAATATCCAAAAACTAATCCAAAGTCAAATTTTGAGATATGAATTACAAAGAAATTTTGAGTCTTCAGATTTTTAAAATCCTGGTAATTATTTCATAATTTTTGTATTATTTTCCCTTTGACAACCTTTGGATCTAGATGTCTGATTTTATTTCCCATTTGATAATGGGTATAATAGGCCAGCACATTCTCTTGGTTTCTAGATATCTACAAGGTTCACAGTAAAGGCACTTGCCCCAGGACATGGTGGCTCAGGCCTCTAATCCCAGTACTAGGGAGGCTGAGACAGGAGGATAACATGTTTGGGACCCAGCCTCAGCAACTTAGCAATGCCCTCAGAAACTTAGTGAGATCTTGATAAAACTAAAGGAGCTGGGGGTGTATCTTGTAGGTATAATGCCCTGGGTTCAATCCCCAGTACACTAAACACATCATACATACATACATACATACATACATACATACATACATACATATATACATACATACATAAAAATAAAGGCATTTGTCTCATAAAGTTTTATGTAAACTTAGTGAAATAATTCAAATAAGGAACTCGGACTAATTTTAAGCATTTAGAAAATGTTCAACCATATTTTTTTACTATTAATCCCGGATAACTCTTACGTGATAGACATATCTACTTTAAACTGTTTTGGAATAAGATGGGGAGTAAATACATATCAATGTTTACTCCTACTTGCATACTCAGCTAAGAGAAAGAATTTCTTTAAAAAGCACACCAGGTCCAAAACTCCCCAGCTCCTGATCCCTCTCTAAGTCCACATGTTCATCTAGGCCCTTGCCCTGCTGTGTGTAATGTTCACACACTAACCCTAACATAGGAAGGAGGACCTCTTTCTATGAAATTTCTGCCAAACACTCAGAATTAATTAAAATAAGTAGCTACTGTATAACAAATACAATAATGTTGTGATACATTTTTTTCTTCAAATTAGAAGCAAAAAGGACAAGAAATTCAACTAACAAGAAACTGATAAATTATTGTAAACAAATTTCTAGCTTTACAGAGTCATTTTACTGTTTTTATTCAGCTGTGTTTTCAGTGGATTCTCCAGCATTAAAGCATGACATTTAGAGTATATGATAAGCTTCAACAAGGGAAACAGTATAATAAATTTCTATTTGCTTTTTTGATTTGATACAACTGAATGTGGTACTATTTGACAACTTCTCTAGAATAAGAAACGCATGAAAACAAAAAAGCTCTGCTTTTAAACTGGCTGGCTTTGATTTAATGTTACATTTCTACCTTGTTTTATGAGTTCTGTAATATCAGCCTATTTGGTTCACAATGAATAAATGATGAATAATTCATAAAATGTAAAAATTAATCAGGGAGGTCTGATTGTAGAATCCTTATTCTGAAAAAAAGACAAAGCCTCCTTATAGATCATGAGGTACATTTTAAAAATAACATAGAATTTTTTGTTACAGTTAGTCTAAAATACAATATATTCCATAAGCTCAAAAGCAACTCTTAAACAAAAGCATTTATCTGAATGGCATATTATAACTGTGTGTAGATTTATGCACAAAATTCAATATTACAGTGATTACATGGACAGGCAAACAATCTTGCCTTGCTTCTTTTTCCATCTAATTTAAAATCACACTGAATAATAAATCAGTTGAACTGATGACTTGCATAAGGTGCTGAGTTCTTTGGAGAAATAACACTATTTCTTGTAAGTTCTGTAACCTTGGAAGAGTTAGATTGTGATTTGTAATGTGAGTAACAATTTTTTTCTATACTGTGAAAATATATTAAATCCCCAACCCTGAAAGATGGAGAAGAATGTATACTTCAAAGCTTATCTGGATATTATGTATTACCAAGGTTTCATCCACATGAGTGTACAATGATTAGAATGTCCCTATCAAAATTCATGGTGGAATTTAACCCCCGTTATGAGGTACACAGAGGGTGCAAACTTCATTTGACTATGGTATTAAGAGATGAGACCACTGTGAGGTAAAGCTGAATGAGGCCGTAGGTTGGGACCCTAGTCCAATGAGTCTGTGACTTTACAAGAAGAGAAGAGCCCTGAGCTTGGACATCGTTTTGCTTGAGATTCTACAGTACCCTCCCCAGCAAGGCATACTTCATCAGATGAGTCTGCTTGAAGATCTTTCTAGCATTCAGAACTGTGAACTGAATTAACCTTTATTCTTTATAAATTACTCATTCTGTAGCATCCAGTTATAGCAAAAGGAAATTATAACAAAATCTAACTAGATGTGTGGGAATCCAGCACTTTTATTTGTTACCTCCTTTCTCTTGTGTGATTCCATTCTAACCTCAGTTAACAATGGCATTCAAAAGCCAAGATCCCTTTAATTTTTATGTGAAAAAGCTTGAACAAGTAAACTGATTCAGGAAAATCATGAGTCACTTTCATTTGGTGTAAGTAGATGGCAGTGAAATTATAATAATATATCCTCTGACTATATTTTTTAGATGTTAAACCACATATGTCAAGATAACGCACAGAACAAGACTAAGCATTTTATTTTTGTATGATTGATCCAGTAGAAGTTTTATAGACTGTAATCCACGGGCCTGAGGCCATACATAGAGCAGAATGTAGAATAAAACCAGGTTATTTGAAAAAAAAAAAAAAAAAAAGAGCCTCATGAATTATTTCTTAAGACAGTCTTTTTTTTTTTTTTAATTACACTCTTCCTGTGCTATTTGCTCTTTTTAAAAGATATTAATTTCCTTAAATGTTACTGAAAATTAATATGAGACATGCAATTAGGGCCACTACTTCAGAAAAATTAAGACATTTCTTTCCCCCATACTAAGCTATGCACTAACCCAAGTATTAAACAGGCTATGTATCCTTTATGTTTAACATATTTATTTTAGACCACATAAATGCCATTTAGAGGAGTGAAATGTTTTCTTTTGGCCTTTCAGCAACTTTTCCTGCTGTGGGCTAGCACTCATGCTTAGTATGCTAGAAAAATATCTGTATTCTATCAACTTTAAATAGTCTTATATAGTGACTTTGCTTGCAATGAAACATAGGGTACTAACAATATCAGTATTAGCTTTTTATTTATTTCTGCAAATGTTTTAATTATCCATGAGTAGTAATGTGGTAGCCTGGCTTTAAATGCTGGAGCTCTGTTAAAAATTCACAGAAAGGAGTACTCATTGAGAAAAACTACTTATTCAAAATTGACTTCTATTATTCTCTAAGTTCATTAAGTACCATAGAGAACATTGGGAAAGTTGTATTAAGAATTTAAATTTTACTATTTATTTGTAGTGTTAATATAAAATAAAATGGAGACCAGGCTTAAGAATCCCAGAGTAGACAAAACTTATTAGGTCACATAAGCAAAACTTAGCTTAGGGTACTTCTTATGAATGCCTCTGATAATCTAAAACAAAATATGAATCATTGTCCAATGATAGTATACCACTGATCTACACCCTGAAAACTCTCACTCTAATGACTAATCTTGTAAAGTTTAAATAATTTCATTTTTCTTCTAATAAAACAGCCTAACTACAGAAAGATAAATGTCACATGTTCTCTGTATATATGGAAGCAGGAAACAGTAATCTAAAAGTAGAAGCCATGGGAAGATAGGGAAGATGAAAGGAGGTTGAATTACAGGTACCAAAATCTATTTAGATAGGAGGAATAAGTCCTAGTGTTCTAAAGCACATGGGAGTGACTATGGCTTATAGTCCATTACATATCTTAGGAAGAACTCTTAGAGAGGAGCTTGAAAGTTGCAAACATAACTGATCAGGAGACAGAAATGCTAATCACCTTGGGTTAATCAGAAAATGATGTACACATGTATTAAAATATCACACTGTGCCTGATAAATCAGTATACTTATTTTAACTTAATTAAAAAGAAAAAAAATATGTTAGTGGTCAGCCTTAGCAACTTAGTGAGATCCTGTTTCAAAATAAAATATAAAATAGGGTTGAAGGTATACCTCAGAATTAGAATAACCCTGGACTCAATCTCCAGAAACACACACACACACACACACACACACACACACACACACACACACACACAGATACACAAACACAAAATTAGTCAGCCAAGAAAGCCTTATTTCCTCATAACTTTTACTGTCAGGTCTCCATGTTTGTGAACTGTAAGGGAGGACGGAGACCCAGGAATCCCGTCGGTGGCCGGAGGAAGGGAGAAACAGAGTGATAGAGAGGGAGAAAGTTTATTGTTCCTAAGTACAAAGGGAAACAACTAATATTTATAGGTAGGGTAGGGGGCGGTCTCACAGGCCCAGGTATAGGGCTTCATAGGGTGGGACAAAGGGGAAGAAATTGGAGCCGGCCAGGGGTGATGGGCTGGCTGGTTCCTGGGCACGGGAAGGCACCGCCAGCTGACCAGCTGATGCCCGGAAGAGAAGCCGGAATTGTACCATGTTGGGGTGCTTTATCAGGATTCTGTTCCAACATGAACTCTTCTTTCTTATGCAAGGTAATTTTTTTTCTTAATCAACAGATGAAATTGTACGCATTTAGCCTGTACAACATGATGCTTTGAAATGCATGCATTGCCTCTCAAACTTGTCATTTTTGTGGTGAGAGTACTTAAAAATTTATTCTCTAACCATTTTCAAAAATACGATATATTGCCATTAACTATATTCACCATGATGTTCTTTAAAAAAAGTTAATTTGATCTGATTTTAACTTTGACAGTGGTAATTAATTATAATAGTCTAAGTAAAAAATGAGGTATTATAATAATGAAAGGATTTTTACAGTCTTAAAATGAATAGATAAAACAGATGGAATAATAGGTCCAATATATCTAATTTCAGAGGATAATTTATGAAGACTATACTTGATGTGGAAGTTGAGCTGCCATTATCCTTTTAAAAAAATCTGTACAGATAAACTTTAATAAATATATCTTATGGAAGGGTAGATAATATAATTTCTCAGAAACAAAGCAGATCCATTAAACTATTAAGGTGCTAGCATTCTTTGAACAGAAAGTATATTAGGGAGAATGGACAGAAGCATGTACAAATGGAAAATGTATCTAAATATATTTATAATTAAAAACAAATATGATCTGACAGCAAGGACTCTTTAATTAAACTTAAGATATATGAAGCTAGACTAATGCAATTTTACCCTGGCTTAAACCTAAAGAAGGGAGATATTCTTGAAAATACACTATAAAAATTATTTTAAACACTTAATATCAATAATCTAAAGGAAATGATATTAATTAAATAAATAATAAAATATATAAGAAAATGTAAAAATGACAAGAGTAAAAGGGATGTTAAGATATTTCTTCTTCCTTGATAGAAAAGATGTTAAAATGTAAAAAAATTTCAATAACATAAGTATTAAATATAACTTAATATATGATCATTAAATTGTTGTGTAATACAAATATAATTGCCAAACAAAATATAATATTTAATGATTCATATATCATTTTTGTAATAATGCCATTTTTTTCAATGAATCCTTTAGCCACAGGATTGCACAAGTCATAAAGTTTCACCAAAGTTATTAATTGATAATAAATTATTAAACAAATAATTAGAGACATTTCTACAAACATGAAAACAAATGTACTTTGATTTTAGGATGTAGAAACAATGATTTCTGCATAAATTAGAAGTGATCATGGGCCATGTCTACTCAAAGGATTTGGGACATTGTACAGGAAAGGTCGGGCCCTATAGAATAGAAAACTTCTGGTCCAGAGAGGAATAGGAACCCTTATGAATCCACTGAAGATAAATGAGAATGATTATGTCCAAGCACATCCTTTACCCTAATGGGAACCTAATGGGAGCCTGTGAAAATTAGAAGCAATCCAAGAAAAAGAGGATGAGGGAGATCCTCAATGAAAGAGATTTGTTAGAATTGACTATATTGCATTTCAGTCACAGAGGGTGACAAAATGGAGGCTTAGGGTAGAAATTACATTCAATTCTATCATAAAGTAAGGGACAAATCTTGCTCCCAAGAGAAAATCCATACTGAAATTGTAGATGATAGAGAATGACTAATAGAAATCTCTGAATCAAGTCTTTAGAAGATACAATTAAATGTAAATTAAAAGTTTCAATGTCTTTACTATTAAATAATTATGAAAACTTAATTATTACATTAATTGAAATATCTTTAAATGATAATAATTGTAAGAAAAAAGTTAATAAAACTAAATTCAGAAATGCAATTAAATGGCAGGAAAATGATGTAATAATAGCATAATATACAATGACCGTAAATGATTACCAGTTCAATATTTGCAAAGTTAATGAAGAAAATGAGATAAAATAATAAATGACATGGGAGATGAGTATGAAAAATGCAACATGACAATGAAATAAAAGTAACTCAAAGAAAAGAATATGTGCATGTTATAAGTACTGTGGACCCTGGGATTACTGCCCAACACATATCACTCCCTCTGTTACACAATCATGCATTCATGCCTTTGCCATGTTGGTCAGCAGTACCTGCTTCTACAGAAGTTTGGTTGTATTTCTCCTTGGTGATGTTGTGCTGGGGTATGTCTCTCACTTTGGTCAAAGAATCAAAAACTGAAGTGTTATGAATAAATGAGTTTGCATGAGTTGGCTGTGTCTCTTGAACTTCTGCCTCTTAGTATAGAAAAAATAGATGTCAAGTAATCATTGAATCAAAGAAAATGAACAGAACATGTGAGGCACCACCTAATCCACAGCCTACACTAAGCACAGTTGGTTCCAGCTAAGACTAGCGGACTAAAAGTCTACCTACAGAACCACAAAAGAAACACATGCTTTTACTTGTATGTACTCATACATCTACATATACATATAAATATATATGAATTTTAAAATGGACCTTCATGAACAAAATTTCTGGATTCAAAATTAGTTACTATTATCACCATTTCTTCATCTTTTATCATTTCTTCTTTTCCTGTAAATTAAAATCAAAATTATTTAAAATATTTCCCCTAAATTTGGGTGTTTCTTATGAGTAAATTTTCATAAAAACAATAATTTCGTAGCATTACCCAAAATGTATTTATATTAATACACTGACTCACAAATGACTTTTAATAAATTTCATACTGCAGAAAATTTAATGTTTTCAAAAGTTTCTCAAAAAGAAAACAAACGCTATACTATATAGAAGGAGAAAAGTTCTTGATGCAATACTGCTATGAAAAGAGCTATATTTTGATGTGTTAAGTGGTGAGTTATTGCAAAGTTTATTGGATATTATTACCATGGAATGCACATATTTTCAGAAGAGAGAAAATACACAATTTATTTTTTGGTGTTAGTCACCTTTGGTATTAAATTCTAACAAGATGTATCATATGTTCTAATAAACATTAACAAAACCTACAGAGATTCCAATTATGGAGTTTCTTAAAAAGTAATAAATAGCTACCTCTGAGCCACACCCATAGCCCCCCCCCCTTTTTAGGTTAGTTAGTTTTTTGTTTGTTTTTTTTTAGATTTTGTTTTGAAACAGGTTCTTGCTAGTTTAATGAGGGTCTCTCTAATTTGCTGTGGTTGGTCTCAAACTCTTGTCTCAACCTCCTAAATCCTGAGATTATAGGCATGCAATACTCTTCCTGGCCATTGGATGATTTTAAAAGAGTCTCCACCAGAGTATTCCCAGTTTATTTCTCTCCCATGCAACAGTCAAGGTGCAGACACCCCAGGTCTGGGACTATGGCACACCTCTGCAAGAAATGTATTGCAAGATCTTGGTAAACTGGGGCCCATGCTTACGATCCAGATCTATTACTTCAAGATTCCAAGGAGTTGAGGGAAGATAAGGAAAATAAGCATTTCCATTTGGGGAAAGAAAAGTCCTGGGTGCTCTTCACAACTCATGTTTCTGTGATGTATATTTAGTCACATGGTCACACTCTCAAAGCAGTGCCAACAAATATAATTTTAGATGATGAGCATTGAAGAATGCTCCCATAAAGTGATGATAAATACCATCTTTGACAATTATTGTGAAGTTTAAAAATTAAAACCCTAACTGTGACAGTGGAGTATGTCTGTAATCATAGTACTTGTGAGGCTAAGACAAGAGGATCACAGGTTTGAAGCTAGCACAGGTAACAGAGAGACCCTGCTTCAAAATAAAAGTATGAAAAGGGCTGAAGGTATAGATCAGAAGTATAAAAGCCGGGCGTGGTGGCGCACACTTGTAATCCCAGCATTCGGGAGGCTGAGACCAGAGGATCCGGGTTCGCGGCCAGTCTCAGTTACCGAGTGAGGCACTCCGCAACTTAGTGAGACTCGGTTTCAAATAAAGAATAAAAAATAGGACTTGGGGGTATAGCTCGGAGGTAGAATGCCCCTGAATTCAATCCCCAGTACCGCAAAAAAAAAGAAGTATATAATACTCAAGGTTCTAATCTGAATTCCATAAACAAATAAACAAAGACTAGAAGCAGTAGTTTTAAAGTTGAAAATAGAACAAATTTGATGCTACTGAAATATTATAACACATTATACTGAAAACATGAATAAATATAATTGTAAAAGACACAAATATGAATGAAGAGACAAAATCAAAATGCTAGACTATATTATAAACTCGAAATGATCAAATAAAAAATACCAATTCAGGAAGAATGTATCTATATACATATGTTGATGTATATGTATAGAATGTAAAACTAATTGTTCATCCATGTAAATCCCCAAAAAGCATTCAGGATATATATGTAGATTAAAATATTAATCATAAGTATTTAAAAGATTCAGATATCTTACAGAAAATCATAATTCTAGGTAGAAAAGCATGCCAATATAGATATCTCAGTTTTCTCATTATGCACATAAATTTCTGATAAAATAGAAAATTATATGAACAATCAAAAGACAGTTATAAAAAGAAAAAAATATAATAAGAATAAAAAACTATATATAGATATATATGAGTTTTAAATTCAATATTTCCAAGAATCTGGAAGAGTTGATTTGAATTTTCTCATTACAAGGAGATGATAAAGGCTTGAGGTGAGGGATATGCTAACTACTCAAATTTGATCATTAGACATTATATATACATTCTCCAAATCCACAATGTAGCCAATAAATATATACAATTGTTAAGAGTAATGTCTAAATATTATGTTAACGTTAGGAATAATATTATGTTGACTTGAAACTTAGGTGAATGTGACTTAAACTTAAAAATGCAACTTGGTGCCCCATGTGTGAGAGAGGGGCCCCAAGAGTGTGCATGTTAGATAAGGAAAAGACAGCCCACCAAGAAAGCCCAAGTACTCAGCTATGGACTTACATTAGCCTCAACCAATCAGAATGGACTGATTGGGTGTAACTGAGCCGAGCCAATCAGAAAACCCCCAACCAAGAGGTTCCCGCCAAAACAACCTATATAAACTCAGTGCCAAGGCACTCTGTGCTCTCCATTGCCCAATGAGGGGCCTTCTGTGCCAGTGATCCTAGGACCTGTCATCAAACTCAAGCATCAGCCCAAGGTGGACCCACTTCACAGGACTTTCTAATGGGACATGTCCCGTGTGTTTTCCCAGGTCTGGTGACGGGCTGGAACTTAGGCTGAGACTTAGACTTAGGCTTAGACTTAAACTAAATTGGAGAGTGTCAATCAAGTTCATGCTTGTCAAAAGTTAATAAAACAATTATTGCATGAACTGAGAGTCCAGCTTGGTCACTTGCTCTTGACAACAATTACCACATGCCAGTTCAGAAAATTAAAGGAATTACATTTTAGAATTCACGGTTTAACTGTTATCAGCAAAAGTGAATAACAACATTAGTTACAAAGACAGACGACATTAGCAGAATCAGAAATATTAGAAGCATTAGTTTAAGAAAAAAATTTAAGATTACCTTTGTGTGTGTGTGTGTGTGTGTGTGTGTGTGTGTGTGTGTGTGTGTGTATGGTGCTGGGGATTGAACCCAGGGACATTCTACCTCTGAACTGCATCCTTAGCCCTATTTTTTTTTTTTTTTTTTTTTTTTTTGGCGGTATTGGGGATTGAACTCAGGGGCATTCTACCTCCGAGCTACACCCCCAGCCCTATTTTTTTATTCTTTATTTTGAAACCGAGTCTCACTAAGTTGCGGAGTGCCTCACTAGGTAGCTGAGGCTGGCCGCGAACCCGGATCCTTCGGTCTCAGCCTCCCGAATGCTGGGATTACAAGTGTGCGCCACCACGCCCGGCTTCCTTCCCTATTTTTTATTCCTTATTTTCAAACAGTCTCATCACTAAATTGCAGAGAGCTTCACCAAGTAGCTGAGGCTGACCAAGAACCGGATCCTCAGGTCTCAGCCTCCAAAGTACTGGGATTACAAACATGCGCAACCACACCTGGTTTAAGATTACCTTTATGATACAACAAATCCACTATGAAGAATTTAAAGTAAAGAGCTAATTAGTACTAAAAATGTCAACATTAAATAACAGTGATTAAAACCATTTGACAAATCATCAATAGAGATGTTACTTAAATTATTTCACTTTTGTGTGAAGGTATACTGTTCAGTCATTAAAGATTATGCTATAACTCAATATCTACTAATTTATTTGAAATATATTTTAAAATTATATGCTATATAAGTATATAAATATATTCCAAATTTTAAGGTTGAATAGAATATTAATAGATTTTTGTATGTTTGTGTAGTACTGGGGATTGAACCCAGAGGCATTCTACCTTTGGGCTATACCCCAGCCCAATTTTATTTATTTGGAAACAAGGTCTCCATAGGTTGATGAGAGTCTCACTACTTGTTGAGGCTTTTCTTGAACCTGCAATCCTCCTGTCTCTGCTTCCCAAGTACAGGCATTACAAGTATGAAATACCTACCACACTTGGCTGATAAATAGATATTTTAATGAAAAGGCATTTTAAATTATAATGGCTGATCTCTAGATTTTGAGTGTGAAAAGGATTTATTTTTGCTGTTTTGTCTTAGTTTTTGAAAAGGGTTTTTGATTATAGTACAATTATTTAAAAAATTTGTCTTTAATTTTTCATTAGGCGTGTACTGGCTATAATTAGTAAGAAGCACATGACAAAAATCTTTCCTGAGGAAGGACTCATTAAGCAGGTTTTAATTTTTGTACTCATTCCAGTTGAAAAATAATACCTGTAATACTTAAGAAACTGGAGGGACTTAAAATCCCAAAGTTAAAAATTAAAAAAGATTTCAAACTTGAAAATTATGAATAATACTCTCAGAATTTGTGAGGAAATTAATACATAAAGCGATCCATTAATTTATCCTAGCTTCTCATTACAGTATGTTTGAATATCGGTTATGTCACAGACTTAGATGAGCACAAAATCATATCTTTATATCTTTAAACATTTTCTTAATCTAACAAAAATTTGCCATGCCTGTATGCACGAGATAATGAAATTTACTGAAAAAATAATTAATGAAGATGTGAACAAATCAAGACACACTTGATTTATGTACAGAGACTTGCTTTGATAAGGATATTAATCCTCTCTTAAATAATATATTGATATTAGGCAACCTTACCTCCAACACCAACAAGATTTTTCACAGAATTGGAAGAAATTTTTTTATTCTTCTGATAGGTGTCTTGCCTTATCAAATGTCAAGACAATCTAAAACTGAAGTAATTATGACAGTTATATTAGCAAAGAAATAGACTTATAGACCAGTAAATCAAAGAGAAAGAAAAATGATCATGCATATATGGAAGTTCAATATTTGAAAACACAGGTACTAAACGGAAACTAATGGGGAAAGGAAGAACTAAATAAACAAATAGAAAACTCATTATCTGTAAAAAACATAGATATAGATTTCTGCCTCATGTTATACATATAATTTAAATGCAAATCATTTAGATATTTAATAATCTAAAGGGACTATTACAAATATGTAGAAGAAGACTAGGGAGAATATCTTTCAAACCTTGTTATAAAATTTCCTTAAGCAAGATATAAAAAATACAGTAGCAGAAACAATAAAATCAAACTATTAGCCTTGAAATATTGCTAAATTTAACTACTTAAAATTGGAATATTGTGGAAAAATAATAAACTACAACTGGGAGTTATGTACATCATAGGCACATCTTATAAAGGATTTGTGTAAATTACATAAGCTATTAATTGATAATAAGAAAGCATATAAACCTGTAGAAAATGGACAAAAATGTGCAAATCTTTAGTTCAGCCAGTACTGCACAATACAAGCTTAATACCCTTTACATACAGTTTCTTTCTGAGTGGCCTGTAGTCTTTCCTGTAGCAGTTGCTAAATGTTTAAAATATCACTCCATAAAGAGGCATTCCACAGAATAGAAAGTACTTATGGCCAATAAACACAGAGAAAACAAGCAATGAGGGAAACACAATTCATAGTCTTAATGAGGCTATTCACAACCAAAGGATTGGGAATGTATGAATATTGACAAAACCAAATGATAAAGGGAATACAAGTCAATGGGATCTTTTATAAGTGTTTTTTATGAGCTTAGGACTATAGAACATTTGGAAAGCAATTGAAGTTTTTTAAAAAGTTGAATATTCTACTACATCCTACATCACATTATTCCGCTCAGAAATATATCCAAAAGAAATGCTTTCATGCCTGTAGCAGGAATAAAATTTTCCATTTCTTTAATAATTTCTGATCTCAGGGAGCCTTTGTCTTCACCCTGTCTTTTGAAAAAACTTGTCTCCTAAAGTCTACTATTCCCTTTAAACCCAATCCAAACATGTGCATTGTGTGGCAATAATGTTTTTCATTTATGCCTGTAACACAAAGGGGATACAGGCATTTGTATGTGTAAGTAAACCAAAGAAGGAAAAAAGAAATTAGTATACAAATAAATGTTCCTGGTCTACAGCAATGGTTGCATATAAGCCAGCATTTGTTCAGTGTTTACAATATGCTAGACATTTTACACAACATTTGATATATTTAATTCAATTAATCTCCACATCAGCATTTCATGAAATTTGGGCTCTTATTATTCTTTTATATATTAGGAAATTAAGGCACAAAATCAAGCACAATTTTCCAAGTTTGTAGAGCACAGAAATGAGAGTTGGAGAGTTGGACATTTGCAAGTCCTCTCATTTCTAGAGACTACTACAGAAGCATATCGTTAATGACTTCAGTTTACAGAATATTTTGAATACCACCCAAATATCTTAGAGAGTGATTTAGACAAGCATGTTCTTTTCCACATATTCTTTATTGGCAGAAAGATAGCAAATTATGATAAACAATAAAATAACGCATGAATTGAATTTTAAGAAGCCCCAACTTTCAACAATTGTAGTCTTTCCATTTCCCCTTATCAACACTTGTGACCCACAGTAACCATGCAGAACTTGATCTAGAATCTGAACATGGTTTATTGGATCCAAGTTGGGTAGCTTATCAATGTGAATCAAGCTTGACCTTTCCTTAGAAGATCGAAATTTGGAATAAACAGTGTGAAGAAGCTCACAGAATCAGAGCCTGAGAAAGCAGAAGCAGAAAATCAGAAACATAGGGTTTATCACAAAACACCACTGCACCAGGATATCTATGCCATCAATAAATCAGCATGACTACAAAGAACATCATCTTGTTGTTAGAAATAGATAACATTATCAAGAGATTTGGATTTTATTTCTTAAATGTGACTATTAGTTAATAACAAGCTAACTTAACTCTCAGATTCTAATAATATTTTAATGGTGATCTGCAGCTTTTCAAGTGCTATTACTTATATTAAATTAACCTTTTTTTGGAGGGGGGTTTGGGGTACTGAGATTTCAAACCAGGGTTATGCTACCTCTGAGCCACACTCTCAGCCCCCTTTTTTAAGTTTTTTATATTTTGAAGCAGAATATTGTTAAGTTGCTGAGGCTGCCCTCAAACCTGCTATCCTCTATTCTCAGCCTCTCAAGTACTGGAATTACAATTGTGTACCATCACACCTGGCTTAAGCAATAATAGGATAATAAATTGAGGACCAGATAATTGAGATAACTATTCAAAATCACTCTGATCATTACTTTTGAACTTAATGTTAATGCCACATCTTCAAATTACAGTTTTTTTAAACAGTAAATATTTTATTTTTATGTCTTCTTAAAACTAATTTTAAGATATCTATTTACAATTTTCCCTGTTTCCCCTTGATTCTGTTCATATAAGTGGTAGGTGATTGCATTTTTTTCTTCACATTAACTGTAAAAAATAAATTTTACAGAATAATACAATGCCTTAACAAATTAAAACTCTTCAATACAGAATATGACCCCAGGTAGCCTCTTACTGAGATAATGTACAAGATAACAGAGTCAAGCTTGATAGAGTTTATTCAGGAGGACCTTATTCAAGCAAGGCTCAAAGGCACAATTCAGACTTCACAGCATGTTACAAATTCATTGCATCTCCACGGTGAAAAAGGGAGGATAAAAACATTAAGAATTAGTTTGTTATTGTTGTTGGAGTTGCATGAAAATGTAGCCAGCAGAAAAATATAAGATGCTAAAAGATACAAAAGATTATATTATAGCATGTATGGCTTTATTTCTGCCACCGTTTAAAATAAAAATTGCCATATGTAAATATAGCTTTAGAGCTTGTACATAGATTAAACTAAGAAAAATAAACTCAAATAAAATAAAATTAACTAAAAATGGATTAGCTATAATTTTGTTCAGTAATTTGATTAATATTGAAAATAATCAGCAGATAATTGCATTAATTATTTTGATCCAAAGACCAAACTTCCAAGGGTGCTAATGTATTCAGAGAACAGATCCTATCCAGGGGCATAAAGTATTTTAGAATCAAAGTAAACATATTAAATATTTCATACATTTTATTTGAAATTATAAGTATTTCATAAAAGTTCTATGATGGTCTGAAGGCCGCATACTAAAATTTCTTTGATGTGCTTTTAACATTTACAAGTCTTCTCATGTCTGGACACTACTATAGAAACACATCACTAATAATTTATCTTTATAGAATATCTTTCATATCACACAATCCTTTTAGTAATTTATACCAGCTTGTTTTCTTTCTTCTCTACATATTTTTATGGTCACAAAGAAAGAAAATTGTGATAAACAATAAAATCAGGGGAATTATTTTCTAATTATCTTTCAATTATTTAATAAAGAACAAAATTTCTTATGATTTGGAATAAGAAATACAGTATTTCTAGTCTTATTATAAAGGCATGCATAACAATTCTTACCCTTTATGACACTTACAATAAGTCAAGAGAATAAACAGGGACCATGTTGAGTGCTAGAGGTTAGTTATGACAAGTGTGATATAGATAGTATATAATTTGTGAGATGTTTGAGAATATTTAATATAGGAGACTAGAGGAGATGTGACAACAGGAATAAAGGTCAGAGTTCTGTGTCTGGGAACTAAAGAATGTGAGCAGCTTGAAAAGCTAGAAAGATCCAAAGAATAGAGTTTCTCCCTTGACCCTACAGAAGAGGCACAGCCCAATGACTCATTTTAGACTGTTGACATTAAAACCTGTGAGACAATATAATTTTACCATTTTTTGCTATTAATAATTAGTTACACCAGCAATAGGATGCTACTTCAACTGCTCAGTAATACCCTGATGTGCAAGTCATAATATACTTTCTCATAGTTCTCCCTGATCTAGCAAATAGGAATTATGTATTATAGGTTCTCAAAAAGTTTTTCCATATGAATGGAATTTAGGCCTCGATGATCAACTGAACATTTTAATGCAGAGCCAGGACACAATATTATATTATATATTTTTCATAAAGTAGTTGCTAAATAGAACAAGTTAAGCATAATTTTGTTATTTTAATAAAAGAAGATTAAAGCAAAAATCTAATAATAGTAATTCACTAATGTATTTTTGCAAGATCAACTCAGACCTATTTCCACTATGAATATTTTTTGGCAGAGTTAAATGTAAGTATCTCAAAATGTGTTCAGAAATGCTTCATTCTAAGAAATGTGTTTAGCCAGGCACATTGATGCATGTCTGTAATCCCAACTACTCTGGAGGCTGAGGCATGAGAATCCTAAATTTGAAGCCAGCCTGGGGAACTTAGTGAAAGCCTGTATCAAAATCAAAAATAAAAAGGACTAAGGGTGTAGTTCAGTGGTACAGTACTCCTGGGTTCAATCCCTATACTAAAATAAATAAATACAAAAATAAAATAATAGAGAAATGTGATTAACCAATTAAAATATAATACAAGACAATAATTATGTGTATAATTTTGGACTGGAAATAGTAACCTTAACCACAAATTTCAGTAAACTCAATGATGTGTTTAGTGGCTAAAGGCAAAAAATATATGTAAAGCACTTCATCTCATTGTGTAAAGACAGTATATTATGTATTTAATTACTAGAGATTAGAATTTATCTAGATTAGCTTCTTCAGAAAAATACATTATAAGGCTTCTAGGTAATTTCATTGTCCAAGTTAAAGGCATTATTTCATTCAACACTTTTGGACTTAAAATAATCTGCCTGAACATGGATTTATTTTATTTAAAATAGGAGAGTTAGAAAAATTAACTATTTATGAATAGTAAATCATGTCACAAAATGATTGTGACCTAAAATTAAAATATTAAAGGATTTAGTTAATCAATGTGGAAGTAGAACTTAGATAAATGGGTATATAAGGGACTTTACTATAGATCATTTTTTAAAGTGACCATTATGGTAAATCATCATATTCTGATTTAATGCACAATTAATAGGCCCAAATAAAAGCACCATATGTTAAATCTTTTAAAAAACATATTGATTGAAATATATAAAACAATTGGCCATATATTCAGAAACCTGTTATGTCTTAAAACTAATCTTCTCCTTCCTCTTGTTAAAAGTTACAGACTGTCCAATCTACCTAATGTCAAAGATTCTCAACATTCTCTTCCTGCAGGTCAAATTGAAGGAAGTCATCTTCACTTTCTATATCAAATATGAATGTTTCTCCTCCTAATCTTATTCATTAACTTCAATTTCTAACCTTCACCAATCTTCTGATTCCTCCTTTTCCTGATCCCTAAAGACTATATGATGGATGGAAGAGGAAAGATGTTCAATACTGTATTGCTTAATGGGTAGCACACATAATGGATCATGGTAGACCTGATAGAGGACTAATATCTAGAATATACCGAGAACTGAAGAAGCTCACAGCTATGAAAACAAATAACCCAATAAGAAAATGGGCAAATGATCTAAACAGATACTTCACAAAAGAAGAAATATAAATAGCCAATAAATGTATGAGGAAATGTTCAACATCATTAGCAATCAGAGAGATGCAAATGAAAACTACCTGAGATTTTACCTAACTCCAATTAGAATGGCAATCATCAAAAACACACACAACAAATGCTGGAGAGGGTATGGAGAAGTGGGAACCCTAATACATTGTTGGTGGGATTGCAGAATAGTGCAACTACTTTGGAAAACAGTATGGAGGATCCTCAGACCAATGGGAATGAACCTACCATATGACCCAGCAATACCACTTCTGGGTGTTTACCCAAAAGAATGGAAGCCAAACTATCAGACTGATGCATGTGTATCTATGTTTATAGCTGCAAAATTCACAATTGTCAAACTATGGAACCAGCCAGGATGTCCATCAACAGATGAATGGATTACAAAACTATGGGATATGTATACAATGGAATTTTACTCAGCCATAAAGAGGAACAAAATCATGTTATTTGCAGGGAAATGGATACAACTGGAAAACATTATGTTAAGTGAGATTAGTCAGTCACAAAAAGTAAAAATTCATATGCTGTCCCTAATATGCAGAAGCTAGGGAGAAAATGGGGCATAAATGGAACTCTAGAAGAAGAAAGAGAAACCTTAGATAAGCAAAGAAGGTTACTTAACTGAGGTTGATTGGGGGGAGGGAAACACTCTAATGCACATGATGTACTTTCACAAACATATCAAAGTCAATCACTAAACTGAACTTGAGAAGGAGGGAGGGGGGAGGCAACGGGGTAGGAATTGGCAAAGCGTTAAATGAGAGATTTGTGCATGTATGCCTCTATCAAGTTGTACCTAACAAAGATGTATGATTACAATGCACCACTACTACTACTACTACTACTACTACTACTACTACTATTACTGATAATAATAATAAAAGAATGCTTCTATTTTATAAGTGAACAAAAGATATTTTACTGTTTTCCTGGAATTGATAATTAAAGTTCATAGTTCGGAACAAATGACACTTTATAACTTATATTCTAGTTTTAAATAATCCCTAGCTTTTTTATCTAACTCCCCCCTGTGATACTCTTTGTCCCTTTACTTCCCTGCTCCCATCTTCTTGTAAATGATCAAGAAAAATAATGTCATGAGTACTTATTTTGCAGGTAGCTTTTTTCTGAGTAATGAGATGCAAAGGTGCATAAACATATGTGCCATTTGAAGGTAATCTTTTATCCTGGAAGACAGATATATTCATTACATGTTAATTACACTATAAGGAGGGCATTAATTCAGAGTACAGAGATGAATATATATATATATATATATATATATATATATATATATATATATATATATATTCATTAAGTGCAGACTTCTGAGACTTTCAAAAGCTGAGGCAAAACTTTTTGGTTGCTAAGTTTATAAAAGTTTGAGGAAGAGCTACTATGACAGATAAAGTTATAATTCTGTTTAGTTCAAGCAAAGGTAATAAAGGTAATTGCTTCCAGGCTTCTGAATGGCATGAATGAATTCCCTGAATTTAAGCAAATTTTGTGCCCTTTGAAATGTTCACATGTCAGTTACTTTGTTTACAGCAGTAGGATATGAGTTTATCAAAGATCGTCATCCTCTGATAATTAACCAGAGAAAATTAACTGACTTAATAAATGGTGAAATAATTCTTAATTTCTTTCTGAATACTATGGGAATGGCTTGGATATAATTTTCCTTTGAAAATGTATCTTTATTTTATGGGTATTTTGTTTTACCATGCTTCCCTGAAGGTTAGCCATTGAACTGTTCTGTGACATACATGCTTAACTTCGTAGATTCATTCAACAATAAATACATACTGAGTACCTATTATAAAAAAGTGGGAGATTACAGAGAAAAGTAATAAGAAATATAAATTTTTGATGAATGTGAGCATTTCATGGGATCTATCACATGTGTGTGTCCTCATTATACACAAAGATACAATGGCTACAACTAGAATGAAATATTTTATAAAATGCTAAAAACAAGATACATATTTTAAAATATTATGTTTTTGAACTAATAAAGCTTAAATGTTAAACAAATGAGTTTTCTAGGAAATTTCCCAAGCCTCATATATGTGCAACAAATCCTACTTCTAAGCTGAATTGTCTACTAAAATTTAAGATCAATGTAATATGTATTATATTGTGCATACCACATTTATCAAATTGATACCAAAGTTAGAATTGATAATGAAAATGTTTCAAGAAAAATTTTGATAGTGTTTCTGAACATTTATGATCAAAGAAACAAATTATAAGTACACACATATATATTTTTCAAAGATGCTTAAATTTTCTTAACAGGCTTCACTACAAAATAGTTTTGAAGTTAAACATCTCAAAAAAAAGTATAGTTTAAGGGACATGGATTCAATGGTAAGAGTTATGGAAGGCTGATTGGTTGTTTTGCTCAAATTTACATTGGTTTATTAGTCACATAATTCCTTTCAGTCTGAGTATTTCCACTGACATAATGGAAATATTAAAACATATTTTCAGTATGAAAATTAATAGTAAAAAGATTATACACTGTTGAAAATTTTGTTAGTAACTTCAAGACCAAAGGAACAAAACACATTATGCTAACAGGCTTTTTTTTTTTTTAATTGGTACTGAGGAATGGATCCTTCTGTTTCAGTCTCCCAAGCACTTCCTTTCCTCCCCTCCCTCTCTCCCTCCCTTTCTTTCTTCCTTTTTTCTTTCATGTTAATGGGGATTTTACCTCTGACCTACACATACAGCCTTATTTTTATTTTATTTTATTTTATTTATTTTTGAAACAAGGTCCCACTAAGTTGCTGAGAGCCTTACTAAGTTTCTGAGGCTGGCCTCAAACTTGTGATCCTTCTGTATAATCCTCGTAAGTACTGGGATAACTGGCATACTCCACCATGGCCAGCCAAGCAATACCTTTCTGGGGGAGGAATGGAAAAGCCAACACTCATTCTTCTTCCTATGCTCAATGACATTCTTCTTCCTATGTTTAAGCTTCCTATGCTTAATGCAGTAATTTTGTGCTCAGGGTGCAATCAGAAAAAAAAAAAAAATTGCCAACTACAACAGGAAAACTATGGCCAGAAAAAGTACACCCCAACAGCTAGTCAAGACAGATAATCTTACGGTTCCATCTCCATATTATGAGTCAAAGCGTTTATGGTCTTATTAATGATATAACCAATGACTACATTTACAGATTAGATGTTTGCCATTGGAAGTTTATGTTACTGAATTTCAGCTTCTTTGAGTTAAAATAGAAATGTTAATATCCACCTAATTTGACTCTTTGGGAGATTAAGTTACATGATATGGAAGAAGTTCATACTTTCTATTTGCACCTAAAATCTAATTCCCTTATGGAAATAAATGAGATAAACCATTCTATCTTCTTCACTCTTTCCCATCCACCTTGCAATTCCTATTCTTCCTTCATTAGTACCATTAATAATGACAACAAAATTATATACTATCCTTCTGGAGCAAACAAAGCTCCATAACTGATTCTACATGCCTTCAAAATTTGTGGAGTCAGAGTACCTGAGTTTAAACTCTGGTTTTGTTATTAATGACTTTGTGGTCTTATAGTGTCACTTATATACAGTAGAACAATTTTACTGAGCTCTATTTCCCTATGTGTTAAAGGGCCATGTCAGTATATATTTTATATTTTAATAGGATAAAATCAATTAATGAAAAACAGATGTAACAGAGTACCTGGCATAATTTGGGTATGGAACAAATAACCTCTATATTTGTACAAATTAAACAAGAAAAGATGGATTCATGAAGCCATATTTAACATTTTATACAGACAAGTTTGCTCCCAAACTAAGATGTTGTAGATTTAGTTGACAGCCATGAAATACTTCAGATAATATATTTATATACTTAGCCATAGATCTCTACAGCCCATGGGAGGAAATTTCCTTCAGTTTTTCTGAACTTTTGAGAATTTTTTAAATTTATCAGGTTTTGGCTATATACTTTTACACCAAAAATATGTAATGTGGAAATAAGTGATTTACAAAAACTAGCTTCAAATTCATGTCAGGTGTTTGCAAACATGCTTCAGTATTGTTCTGAGCCAATGATATTAACAATTTCAGTTATAGTTAATATTTCCAAGAAAACTAAAGTTGTTCACATGAAATCTTGTCAAATATGGATTGCGTTACTTATTCCAGGTTATTGTTACTGGTATTGTTATGTTATTAATTATATTTGTTTAAATAAATATAGCTCAGTCAAAATGCTAAAAAATATATAAAAGAATTTTTTGTATACGTCATAGAAGTAAATGTGTATTTAATTTCTTGAAAGCATAGATTTCTTGAAAATATAGATTCTGTCATTCAGTGAAACTATAAGTTGAGAACAGATTCTTGAATAACATTTAAATGTTAAGTAATATTTGCAAATATGAAATCATATATCTAAAAGTACTCAAGATTTTATTGTTGTTGTTTCACAGTTCTTAGATAAAGTTGTGGTATTATTCAAATATTCTTTGCTTGGTACTGAAAACTCATTCAAGTTTTTTTCATATGACTTATGTCACCTAAATCTGCATGTTAATTTCAGAAGAAATGGCTCTTACTAAGTCTATATGTTTGGGTTTATGGATATAATTCACATTCACTAGAATGAGATGGTGTTAGTGGAAAATGAAAAATCATTATTCATTAGAAAGGTAAGCTTCTCTCCTAAAACAAACTGTACCCCACCTTCAAATTTTTCCTAAGAACCCTTTAAGTAATCATTTTACCTGGCTCCTTGTCTTATAATTCTTTTCCCCAAATTTTCGTTTCAAATTTCTATTCACTGAATATACTGATAACTTTTGTCATCTATTCCGATGTTTCTAACTTTCATTGTATCTGTATTTTGAAAAAGCTACTTTTGTCTATATCTCTAATACATTGATAAGCTTTTGGAAGACAATTACTTCTGACTGCAGAGGGAGGTGTTGATATTATAGAAACTGATTGGAGGTGCCAGATGCCATAGGAGACTGGAGAGAAAGTCAGGGAACCAGAAAACAAGAAGACTGTACAAAATTTTATGCAAACAGTGATTTTAATCCTCAACTTATAGTTTTGGGGATTTACTCAGTTTTTTTTTTCCTCCTCCATCTTTTATATGGTAATGCCTGGCTCCAAGTAGCAGACTTATGATGTGGGGGCTGGAAGAAAGTGAGGCTGACATAGGAAACATGAAAATTAAGTAAAAGGTTCTTTTCTCAATTGTGAACTGATTTTCACTGCTGAGATCCAGAGTATCAACATCCTGACCACTAATCTTCAGGCAAGTGACAAGATTATTTTCTACAAAGCAGATGAGCATCCCAGAGCAAAAAAGCTTACACATTTTGAAATGTGAGGGTCTCCAGTGAAATGTTTCACAGAAGTTCTATCACCCTATATTAGGTCACTAGTAGCAAGCCCTGTCCATGTACAGAGAACTTTTCATAACCTTAGCTAAATGTAGAACTAAACAAAGTTTGCTACATTCATAAGGAAAACTTCTAACCTAAGGTATAGAAACCAAAACAATCATAAAAACAAAAAAATGAGATAAATATGCATAATTTGATTAATGGTTTCAGAAAGAACAGACATACATTTTTATGGGGAGGATATTACCTTTTAAAAGTTTGTTGTTTTTTTTTTCTAAAGTAAAAGTCATATATCTTGGAGGGAGAAAGTACAATTGAAACAAACAATTGTTATTTTACTGAAGATAAAATACCCTTTTAAAATTTTTTACTGAAGAAAAATGTACAGAAGTTTGAGAATAAAATGGGCACCTGGGACCTCAGTAACAACATTAGAAGACAAAAGAAATGGGAGGAAAGCCTTGAAACCTGCAAGTTAAAATAGTTTTCAAACTGGAACTCAAATTCAACAAACTAATAGGGAAGTATAAAGGTAGAATAGATAGATTTTAGATATGCAATGTTTGAAGAATAAATGTAGCTCTCTTTACCCTTTTCTCAGGAAGCTTATAGAGTATGTGTTCCAACAAAGCAAGTAAATAAATGAAGGTAACACTAATCATATATCCAGGAAAGAGGATACGCAACACCTGGAAGAAGTGAAGGGAATTCCAAGGATGATAATGGTGTTGAATGTTGTCACTGTTGTCAGCACCAAAATGGAGTCACTATGTCAAATCCAAGGAAATGGAGCTGGGAGGCCATGAAGGAGAGGCTTCCATACAAGTATGTCTATAAATAAGAACTGTAAAATCTCTCTGAAAACCACAAAATTTCAAGTAAAATTTCAGATGTCTATGAAGACATCTCCCCAGCAACAGCCCAGTATCACCAATGATACTGGCCAACGCCTGCAGTAAGCTTTTAGACTCAAGGAGATTTATTTCACAACCGCTAATATGGAATTATTTCCTTTTAATTCTTAAAAATATTTTGCTTTCAGCAACTTTTGGAAGGTACTAGGGTCTGCTATCTCATGCACATTCCCGATTACAACCTATTGCTATTCCCTAATAAACTCTATGTTTTAGACAGCTTGCGTCTCTGCTATTTATTATAGGTTGACAATATCTACAGAGCAATGTGAGAGAGCTCCAGAATTCCAGAAAGCATGGGGGAAAAAAAAGTAATAGGTTATTTGATAAATGCAATCTTATGGAAAATCATATCATTTAAACATCTTATGGAATCTAACAATCATAAATGACAATGCCGCAGATTCCAGAAATGTAGTTTTTTTTTCAAAAAGCTAACTAAGGAAAATGCAAAATATATACAAGAAAGAGAATATACCCATTTTATGTCATTTAGAACATCAATTAGTAATATTGTAAAAGCCAGGAGAAAATAAAAATGCCAAATATGTATTTATTCAAATTTATAATACAGCTATTTTGCAAGAATGTGTTGAGTTTGGTGGTAGTTGAAGGGTAATGAGTTTATATCTAAAATGCTGAATTATTCAGAAAATTAAAGACCCCATGTATTTTCCCATATGTAGAAGGTAGAAAGAAAAAGGAAAAGGGACCTCTTGAAAATTAGGAGACTAGCAGAGTAGTGGAAGGAAACAGACAAAATAATGTTATATGCATATATGAATATGTCTTTATGAATCTATCATTAATAATTTATACTTTGTATTTTACTTTTATTGTTTTACTTATATAAATATTATATGTATATTTTTTATTTTATCCAATTCTCTCTTGTGAAACTAGACTTCTCTAAGACAAAAGAAATAACAGAACTATTTTGATACTATTGCAATATTTCAGGTAATAAAATCCTAATCCAGAGAAAACTGATAAATAGCATTAGAAGTCAAGAGTATGTTCCTGTTTTGAGAATTAATTGGACTGTGCCATAATGCTCATTTTTCCTATGTATACTGCATATCTAAAAGCTGTTTATTTGATATCATATCAGGGACGCCTGAAAAGAAACCAAACTAGGTATAAACATGCGATTCCCAAGATCCTGAAAACTTCTTAAACAGCCGGTTAATCTCATTTAAAGAAAGAAGTCTAGAACCTGGGAACAGATAAGATGTTCCACACAGCCAAACAGATGGAAGGAGTCAGAGTGATAACGAACTGTTCTGGTCAGCATTCTTACAGCTATAATCTAAACGATTGATCTCATAATTTAGAGGAAAGAAGACTTATTTTCTTACTGTTTTGGGTTCATTCCATGTGAGACCAGGGACCCCAGATCTCAGGGCATGGCAGGGGGAAGAGGAGAGGCGGGGAGGGGGGGGCACATGGTCCATGCTCCTTCTATCATAGAGGCCTGAGGCAAGAAAGCAATAAGGCCTCATCCCTGGGGGCCCACCTCCAGCCACACCTACAGGCCTAGGCCACCACCCAGATAAATACATTACAATGGATTTATCCACTGCTGTGGCTACAACCCTCATGACTCAGTTACATAAGCTGCAAAGACCAATTTATAAGCTCTTCAAGAGGCCTTTCTATGTCCAACTATAACACAGACATACATGCAAAGGAGACACCAGTTTAACTTTATCAGCTTGCAGAGGGAGAAAATAGATTGGAAAAGAAAAATATACAGAGATAATAATTGAGAGCTTTCTAGAATGGAAAAAATATATTCCTTAGTGCAATAAATCTCAAGCGTGATAAATAAAAAGAAACCCTTATCCATATCACAGTCAAATTGCAGAACACCAGAAACAGAGATCTTAGAAATGCCCAGAAAGGAGAGATAAATTACCTACAAAGAGGCATATCAAATTGACAGTAACAACAAAGTCAGAAGAGATTGAATGATATCTTCCAAAAAGGAGAGAAAAGGCCTGTCTAATGAAAATTCTATACCAAATGAAAGCTATCTTTCAAGAATGAGTTTAAGGGAAAACATATAACTTCACAATGGAGGGAACAGGCTGACAGCAACCTAATCCGTGATCAATCTTAGCTCTAGTACTGGTACAGCTACTAGATATTATACGTCTGCTGAAATGAAGAATGATAAACTACAAAATATAACTGGTGATGGATTCTGACTTGAATTTATCAAGCTTTTACAATCAATCAATGTCTAAAAAATAAAGGGGAGTAAGGAATGAACCAAGTATTACTCCAAGAGGCAATCAGAGATAACCAGGACTGAAATAGTATCTTCAACAAAATATATTTTAAATTAAATCCACTTAAAGTACATAAAACTAGATGCATTGTATACCCCTTGAATTTTTTTTTTTTTTTTTTTTTTTTGGTTTAGGCAAATCAGATATAAAGGGCATATTTTGGTCAACTAAAATATTTGAATATGAAATTGTGATTAGCTGACATTGAGAAACTGTTTTTACTTTTGTTAATTGTAAAAATATAATTTGTTAAGCCAGGTGTGGTGGCACACACTTGTAATCCCAGCATTTGGGAGGCTAAAACTGGAGGATCCAGGTTTGCGGCCAGCCTCAGCTACCTAGTGGGGCACTCTGCAACTTAGTGAAACCCTGTCTCAAAATAAAGAATAAAAAAATAGGGCTGGGGGTGTAGCTCTAAGGTAGAGTGCTCCTGAGTTCAATCCCCAGCACCACCAAAAAAAAAAAAAAAAAAAAAAAAAATATATATATATATATATATATATATATATATATATATATATTTGTTAATTTATAAAAAATATATTCATTTTATAAATATTAACCCAAAAGTTTAAAAAGTCACATTTTAAAGTTTTTTTTTTAATACATTTATTTTTAGAAAAATACTTAGAGGATTTAGCATGAAGATATTTCCAGTGGAATAGCTACAGAGGATTTCAGTCTCTAATCTTGATTTGGATGAGAAAGGGTTTCCTGTTACCACCTGGCCACAGGCTGCAGCCCTTGATTTTCCTTATGGAGGTAGGGGGTAATCAATGGTGACTTAGGTGACAACCAATGATTTTCATTTCTTAATTGGATGAAGTTAATATTTAATGGGAGGGGTACAAGTTTTGGGGGACTTTAAGCTCTTTCTTTTTATTTATAGGCCTATGTTGGTAAAAAAAATTTAGCAATAATGTCTTCTCTGCAGACATGAACATTAGTTAAACTATTCACAGGTCTGTATTACCAGTAGGAAATTACCAACACAATTTCATCCTTCATACTAAGATTTATTATCAAGCCAAGTTTATATTAGTAATAGAACTTATAATTTGTCTCTTCTATAGAGACACATTTATTTCTAAGTTGTTTTTTTAAATTTCTGAATTGGAGAAGAATGGTACTATCTTCTTGATTTAACAAAATCACAAATGTCTATATTTTCTGACAGAAAAAGTTGAGAATTAAATAAAAAATAAAATTTTAGTAACTAAATAATTTACAGATGTACTCACTTATGCGCATAGCTGAATTGTATTCCATGGCCAATTTTCATTTTTAGAGTTGGAGTGTCAAACATGTGACACTCCACATAAGTAAACATGTAGTCCTGTACAGTGCAAGGTAGTTTATAGTTGGAGACACAGAGACAGGCTAGTTTCTGTGTCCTGAAAACCAAGTCCTAAGAAAAGCCTGGAAATAGCATTCTAAGGATATATGTACCAAGATAAGATGTGATAAAGGGGAGTGAGGTGAGGCGACCGTAGATTGACTCTTAACTGTTGGTTACATGGGGAACAACACCTTGGTAAGACTCTTCAGTTGAGCAAATGAAGTTGGCCATCGTATGATTGAAGCATGTATAATTTTCAGTAGACCAAGAATGTCCTGATGTTATAGCTCAAACTGTGGAGGATATTTCCAGGCATGGTGTGGATTGGTATGTTAAAAAAAATAGTATCTGTTCCAGAAGACAAAGAAAAATCAAGGAAAGCACTTAAATGTAGTACTTGGTACTGGCCCTCATGTGGAGAAAAAGAGAAGGATGAATTAAAGAATTGTGCTCATTCTTAGATATCCAACTGAGCTCTCTTGAAATGGCTTTCAGCAGCAGAGGTGAACAACACACCAGAGGCATCGTTCACTGCAGCAGAGAGGTCGCAGGCGGTGTCCTGTGACCCAGGGCACAGCAGAGCACATTGTAAATGGGATCAGTGCCCACCAGATGCCCCAGGTGCTAGCCTTGGAAGCATCATGGCAGCTCCTCACGGGGTGACTGCTTGGCAAAAACAAAGAGGGAAGGAGGGGGAAAGCTTCCCCAGGAGGAAAATTTTACAGGTACACAGAATCCTATAGGAGGGCAGAAGAAGCAGTCTCTGTTAAAGGACTGAAAATACCTGCTCACCGGCAAGAGAAAAAGCCATGGACCCTAGTGAGCCACCTGTCCCTGCGCAATCTGAGTATACCTGAAATGTGGGACACCGTGAGGAGCTTTGAATGTGCTAAAAGGGAAATAAAAAAGCATCTCAGGCTGGACCAGGCTGACAGCACAGCAAGGTTCTTGACGGGTCAGTGAAGCCCCTTTTGCGAGTGCCCTTTTTGAGGGGAGAAAGACTGTGCAACCTTGCTCCTCATGTTTGATACATGCACACTATCAAAACCAATCTTACGTGGGTTCACACACTCCTGTAATCTCAGCACTTGGGAGGCTGAGAGAGGAGGGTTTGAGGCCAGCCTCAGCAACTTAGTAAGAACCTCAGCAACTTAGCAAGACCTCGTTTCCAAATAAAAAATACTAGGCGTGTAGCTCAGAACTGGAATTAATCCCCAGTACCAAAACAAACAAAAAACAAATAATCAAACAAACAAAAAACTAATCTTTTGCTGAGTGATCTCTAAGACTATTTTAGATTTATAAATTGTTGATGGTACAGCCAAAATGAATTGGCAGGTTCTTGATTATCCACATCAGTAAACATTTGAGGTTTTTCTAAAACCTTAAGATTTCAATTCCTTGAATTCCTCTCCTCCAACTCATGAACTCCATTCTATTTCATCTTATTACTCTTGGTCATTTTTTGACTATATATTTACTAATAACTTCAGCTCTTCTGTGCTTCCAAATTTATTAAAGTTTCTTCTCTTTACCCTACTTTCTCTCTGCCTTATCTGGCTTAATTCCAATGTCAGCTTCCTAATTACTCCTTCACCTAAGTCCTTAACTCCCTTGCCCTTTTTTTACATAATTGTATTTCCTTGGCAAAACTACAAGCTAGTAGTGTTTAATTTGTTTGTTTTGTTTTGTTGTGCTTGTGATTGAACCCAGGAACATTCTACCCATGAGCTACACTCCCAACCCTTTATTTTTTTAGACTTTGAAATGTTCTCACTAAGTTGCTGAGACTAATCTTGGGTGGCCGAGAGAGGAGAGTTTGAGTACTGAGAATACAGGTGTGCACCACCATGCCGCACTTCTGGGTGTGTTTAAATCTATCCCTAATTTGCTCCTTTACACAAAGAGCTAAGCATAATAGAAGAAAAGCCACAATCCTCCTGAATAGCCCCCATTGAAATTTGTGAACTTTGGAACATAAAGTGAAATACATTTATAAATATAACAGGACAATAAGTATAAATCAGGTCTATTCCTGAAAAATCAAGGCTCTTGGTCACTCTAACTATAAAACATGATGATAACAAGCAACCTGGAATGTTAAGAGCTTCTGTGGGGAGCAAAAGAAACAGTAAAGTAAGAATGAATAATGTTAAGATAATTCTTCATCTAAAGATATCAATAACAGTTAAAATGCAAATTGTAGAATTGGAATATGTGTTTGCAACATTTTGAACAAATTAATTTCTTCTATCCATAATATATTAGAATTTCTACAGATTAAGGAGACAAGGGCAAACCTTCTAATATAAAATAGCAAGAAGCCAGGCATGATGGTGCAAGCCTGTCATCCCAGTACTTGGGATGCTGAGACAGGAAGGCCATCGATTTGAGATTAGTGCACAATAACTTAGGAAGACCCTGTCTCAAAATAAAATTAAATGAAAAAGAGCTGGAGTGCAGGTCAGAGGTAGAATGCCCCTGAGTTCAATCCTTGTTGGAAAAAAAAAAATGCAATAAGCTAGAAACTTGAAGGTAATTCACAGAAGATAAGAAAAAAGAGTAAACATATAAAATAGTTTAATATCATTAGAAAAACAAGAAAATTATAATTAAGACTACATTGAGATGCCTCCCCTACCAATAAGAAGGAGATTTAGAAATTACAGACTATATCAGGCATTGGTGAAGATTTATTGCATGAAAACTCTCACACAGTATGGTTTGCATGAAAACAGGAACAGGCACTCTGGAAAAGAGTTCATCATTATCTTAAGTTATGATAACTTCAATTTAGCAAATATAACAAGTTCTATGTTCCACCAGTTCTAGTATAAACATGTACCCAACAAATATGTATAGTAATATAGTAAGGAATTTAGACTAAAATACCTTAGCAGCCTTATTTGCAATAACTTAAAACCAGCCTCTCTCTATATATATCTATCTAATTTGATACTGGAGATTGAATCCAGTGGCATTAGAACTCCAAACTATACCGAGTCCCCTTTTTAGAATTTTTTTTTTGAAACAGAGTTGCTCAGAGTCTTGCTAATTTGTTGATCCTCCTATGATCCTCCTATTTCAGCCTTCAAGTATTGAAATTACAGGCAGGAAATACTACACCCAGATCTAAATGTTCTTTAATAGTAGAATGAATAGGTAAATTGTGCTATTTTTAAAGTGTATAAAATAAGACTACATTCAATAACATAGGCTAATCTCATGCACATAAAAATAAACAAAAAAGTCAGGAAGAACATATAGTATATGATTACACTTGGCTAATGTCATAAATATATCATAGTATTAGACAATAAATAAATAAAGAAAACCAAATAAGTGATTAGAAAAAAAAAAAAAAACTTCTGGATTATTAAAGGTAAGAAGAGTTAGTGACCACATAGTGTTCAGAAGATAAGGGATGTTGGCAATATTCTACGTGTCAATGTTGGAGGTGGTTACCTTAGGATTCTTTTTGTTATTTTTAGTAACTCACATAAGCTACATATTTGTAGTTCATATAGTCCTATGGACCTATGTTACGTAACAAAATTATATTTTTAAAGTTTGTATTACTTTCTATAGATATGTCCTCAATACTAATCAATTCTCATTTCAATATTTAAGTGCAATTTTTAAAAAGAATTGTGGAAAGTACAATGTCATTTATTTTTAATCTAGAAAAAATAAAATTGTTATAGTGTGAACTGTAACAACTTTTAAGATTGTTTGTTGGTAATGTGATTTTACTTTCACCTCAATGAAGCAGTATTTCATTTTTAGAATGATAGGGGAAATAAATATAGAGATGGAGATAAGGAATATACATCTGCTCCAAAATGTTCTGTAGTTTTCCTATTTTACTCTCTCAATTGTGTAAATGGTCAGAGAAATATCTAAGGTCCTCAACTAGAAATCTTTCCAAAATGTCATCAACATATAATATTTACAAAATAAGCCTATCATGTGTGGTCTTTGACCATCAAGAACAATGTCTACTTACATTCTTGGTTGATGAAAAGTATCTACCTGCAAATGATTAAAAAATGAGATCAAATATCCATCCTTATCTCTTCCTACAGAGTAAGAGGACTGATAAAAAAAATAAAGGGTGGGTAACACAAGAATAACAAATATTTATAATTACTCAAGAATTTTATTAACTAAGTTATAATGGGATATAGGTAGTAATACATTTGTTCAGTATGTGGTCCTGGGATATTTGCCATTTGTTTAGTCTTGATTTATAGTGAGAAAGCTCTGGTAATTACTCTATCATGGCATTTTGTATTAGAATGACTATTGGAAGAAGTAGCAAATGTGACTTGGAAGAAACATACTACCAAGCTTTTTATGCTTTTATTGGTGTATTATAGTCTTACAGCATAAAGTACTCCATGGTGATAGTGACATACCTGCACATGAAGTTAAAAATAACTGGACCTGAATATTCAATTTAATTAAAACATTAACAAAATCAGTTAAATTTAAGTATGTGATTGGTTCTTGTAAAAGTGGAAAATGTCATACATTGTAAATCTTCATTATTTTTTTTTTTTTAGAAAAAAACTGATTCAAAGTACAAAATTGCATTCAATGTTCCTTGGTAGTTTTGCATGACATATGATGCTTGTTGCAAGTTACTCATGACAAAAATACATACATAAAGGAATATAAGCACTTGTAACTGAAATAAAATTAAACTTTTGTTGACATAGGAATTGTAGTTTCATTAGTAAAGATGCTTATTAACTGACTTGGTGAGTATGGTAGGTTTCATTCAAACATGGCAAGTCTTGACTGCCCCTTTAAGCTTAGACCTTAAAAAGGAAAGCTTCTAAGTCTTATCCTGACTTAGACATATACTTTGTTTTTCTCTTCAAGCAGCCTGATACTGATGATGTGGAGAAAGAAGTTATCTTCCTCTAGAGGAGTTACTGAACGTTTTTCTAGTCTGTAACTTCCAAACAGCTGTTACAAACCCTGCTTTCAGGGAAGACTCTCTAATTGGGAAGGGGAATTCTAGATGTCATGTCCACTCACTTTAACTGGACAGTCCCCAAGGTCTGCCAATGCCAATGACAATTACTGCCAGTCTCCTCCACATTTGTGAAAGATGTGGTAAGCTCAGAGGAATCCAATAACAATTCTTGCGATATGAAATGCCAGGCTTTGGTCAGGCATCTTGCTCGATGAATTTCACATAGTTTTGCTTGTTTACAAGTATGAAGTAAAATTAAAGTTACAAAAATAAACAGTGTATGTCCAAACAGGTAAGAAGTCAAATATAAACATACAATAAAGCAACAGTATGCATGATGCCTTCGTCAAGCATTCACCAAAGCCTTGGAAATAATTGTGCATGTACATACACAAGAAGCAGTTTGACAAAATTAGCTTTTGTACATAAGCGATGAGAATTTTATCTTGGCATTTCTGAATTGCTTACTTTCCCCACCTGGCATCAGTAATGCCAATTTTCTAGAGGAGAGAGTATTACACTCTGACAGAATGAAAACAACTGATGATCCTATCCCTCAGCACTAAATCTGTATGATCTCGTAAAAAGTACAATGTTTTTTTCTTAGTGAAGATAAATCTAACTACAAATTGGTTGAGTTAAGATTGTTCCATCTATGAAAGGAATTCCAAGACTACTTAACTTCACAGCTAGATGAAAATTTAGAATTGCAGAAAGGTCACCTTAAATTTATCAAAAAAGACTGCTCTAATAAAGGCTGGTTTTGCTGAGTTCCTATTAGAAAATAAAATTTAACTGAGATAGTTAACCCAAAGAAGTGTTTTAGAAAAGTGATTTCGATAAAAAACAAAAGCAAAAAAAAAACAGTGTTTTTACTATGTCATCAACTGGTATCTCTGAGACCGTGGGAAGATTAATTATCCTATTTATTCCTAACTTAATATTCTAATTTGTAGAATGGGTATACTGTTATTACATCATAATAAATAATATTCTGTTAGAAATTAAGAAAGTGAATATAAACCCTTTACACCTGCATTCAATTTTTGTTTAACCAGTAAACACTAGATTTAATCAATAGCATTATTCCCATCATCATTTCTTCATCCTCATCTCCATAGCCATTTTACACCAACACTAATTTTTTATTTATGTTGTCATCATCGTCCTCCTCCTCATCATCATTGATACATACTTTCAAATGAAGACTTATATTACTGTCGTTTTCCATTTAAAATGACCAGTTAGAGTTAGATTATTTTATTTCATTTGTTAAAATTTTATCTGCTTATACTACACTTGTCTCCTTTTTTTCCCCAGAAAAAGCCTCATTTAAACACATACAATTTTTTCATATTAATGTCATTTAGTGAACATGTTCATTTGCCATATATTTATTGAAATCAACTAAAAGCCAGTCTTTAAATAAGACTTTGCGAATATAGAGATATGGATGAAATAGTTACTGACCTTGAGAAGTATATTTTTGAACATAATTTCAATTGCAAAATACCAACCAAAGTTGACTTAAATACCACTATTTTTTTTTTACAAAACTAAGCAATTATTCTACCTGCATCTGTACCTAGATGTTATGCTTTCTTGCTTATTATTCTGAATAAATTGTTTATCATCTTTATACTACATATGCTTCCATCAAGATACTAGATATTGTTGTTGTCTCTTGAATATTATTTCTATTTTTTCATTATTTAGAGAATACTTTATTAGATTCTGTAATCAAACCCATGCATCATTATTTCTTAAATTGGACCAGCTCTTGTATTTATAATTATTCTCTCTTGCTCTACTTGATTATTTTTAAACCATGTTGAAACACATTCTATTATTTACAATATCGAACAAACATTTCCCATATCACCCACTGGCTTCTGCTCCATTTGTTATTATGCTGTCATTAAAAAAAAATCTATTTTAGGATATAGCTATCGTCTCTTGTGTAGCTTCTATTTTTCCCTATGTATTATGAACATACTCCAGTCAGGCAGTCTTCCAAGTACTTAAAGTAAACTGCTTTGGTGAAGCTAAGTACTTCATTTGCTCTTTTTTTATTATCATTATTATTGACTTTGAGTAATAATTCTTTCTGTTACTTCCTAACTCACTGCCTGGTACATCTTGACCTACTTTGCTGATTGTTCTTCAAGCTTTTCAACATCACATGTGACACTGTCCCCAGGATCAGGCTTCAGATGTTTTCTTTTGTGCTTTTGTCTATATTCCCTCCTACAGTGCTATCACTCAATCACAGATCATCAAATACCACTTAAACATTGGCCTCTTCTAAATTTACAGTTTTGTCCCTAACGGCCACCTGTACTTTAGATTTAAAAATGCAACCTCCTACGTGAATCCTTATTGGGAGCTTTATTAAACTTCCTCAAATTTAACATACCTAAATGGCCAAAAGGCACTCTTCCTACAGTCTTTTCCACATCAGCCAAAGGCACTTTTAGTCTCAATGTTCAGGACAAAAATTATTATTCTCTGAAATCAACACCAGTCTGTCAGCATGTCAACCAGTTTTTATACAAATTTATTCTGAAATTACTTCTTCCGCTCCTACCCACAACAGATTAGCCACCAACAACTCTAACCTGGGCTATTGCAATAGCCTTTCAACCAGACTCCTTGCTTCTGCACTTGTTCCCTACAATTGTTCTCATAATATTATCACAATATACATGTGCATTCCTATCACACCTCTTACCTGTCATGAGTGCAATTTCCACATGACTTAATTTAACTTTTTTGTAAGTATTTTGGTTTGTTTAACAGTTCAACATAATGAAGAATCTCAGATCCTGAATGTATAAACCTAATATAGTTTCAGTTTTCCCACAAAGTGCTACCTTATTGCTAGGCCCACCTTAAGAGTCTAGCTTAATAAGAGGTTTCTTTTATTATACACCAATCTTATTACACAATATTTCCACCATTCTCTCATTTTCAGATTTTAATCTTATGAAGGTCCTTACTACTTAGAACGGATAACTTTAAAATCTAATTTCATTTTTTTCCTGCTTCTGGTGAAGGAAGTGGGACTTGAGATTGTAATGACCTATGGCAGGGGCAGCCTGTTCACTGTCCCTCTTCCCTGCATTCATTACACTGGAGCTCCTGTGGGAGGACCTGGAAGAAGCACATGCTTCATTGTGAGATACCCCAGGATTAGGCAGCCATTCTTTGTTTACTATGCCACCCTTCATTTATGTTCTCATATAACTTTCCTCAGGTGGTTACTAAAAATCTGTCAAACACTGACTTTTCTTATTTTATCTGTGGTAAGGGACATGAATTCTGTTTTTCAAAGGAAACACTTATTGATTCTTCATGAGACTTTAAGGGGACCTCCTTCTACACCATCCCTAGGCAAGGGAGATCCTTCCACCTGAATGAAACTACCAACCATCTTTTAGCTATGATATTTCTCCATCCAAAGTATGACCTCTGCATAATGCTTTCGATATTTAAAATCTTCCTTTGTCTCATTTCAACCTGTGGGAAGACAAATCCATGCCATGCCAAATGATAGAAATATAAACTATTTATGTCCTACATGAAGACCTGGAATTCTTTCTCTTCTTTGCCCTTCACATCTCAAAACCTCAATCATTATGCTGGATCAGTGGCTTAGTGACTTCAAACAACAAATGACTATGCAACACTGGTTTTGTATTGGTGAAAGGGAAAAGTTCAACTTAACCCAGTAATATAGCACGGGGCAAACTGGGGTTGGAGAGAAAAATATGTTGAATGACCCTTTTCCTCACTGGAGAGAGTAGAAAAGCAACGATCCACTACCGGTTCCTGGTGCTTGTTCATTTTCTTCAAAAGCCTCCACTTTTGCAATAACAAATGCACCTTTGACAACTTCCCCTACAAGAAGAGGGTTTTATTTTCATAAAATTTCATATAATCATAACATAAAAACAGAAAAGAAAAAATATATTGTTAAAATTTATCTATAATTTAGCTTCTATAGCCATAATACTTGCTCTTTAAAACTATTATTAATGATATACCTAGATAGCACATATTTCAATAACGTGAATATATCTGAAATCTTAGAAAATACTTCAGGCTTTACTTCATGGAGATAATATTAACAAATTACTTTATGTCCCAAATATCTTCCCCATAATTTCTTATAGCTGTATTTTATTGAATCTTTCATTTCAGTAAGATTTAAATAATTAGGCAATTCACAACTAAAAGACACATAACCCTCTAGATTTGTTAATGGAAGAGAGAAATATGCCATTATTTAGCACCAAAATATATTTATCAATTAAAATGTGACTTTAAGGGATAAATATGAGAATTTGAGAAACAAGCTATTCAATATATAAGTGACTCTTAGAAAATTAAGCAGGTAGGTAACTTAAAAAAAATTGTGAAGACTTTTTTCTTAAGTAGCTTAAAAGTAATATACACATAACTCCTGAGTACTTGTCTTTCACTTATATGAAATGTGTACTTTGTTCAACACCCACAGTGTATCCTCAATCACCATCTTTACAACAAGGCTGATAGTTGCCTCACTATTTGGGGTGATATCTCACAAACTAAATGAAAATAAAATGGGCAATATATTTAACATTTTATACTATCAATTGTGATTCATCATCTTATCAAAATTGATACAATAAGCCAGGCGTGGTGGCACACACTTGTAATCCCAGCATTTGGGAGGCTGAGACTGGAGGATCCGGGTTCGCGACCAGCCTCAGCTACCTAGTGAGGCACTCCGCAACTTAGTGAGACCCTGTTTCAAAATAAAGAATAAAAAAATAGGGCTGGGGGTATAGCTCGGAGGTAGAATGCCCTTGAGTTCAATCCCCAGTGCCGCAAAAAAAAAAAAAAAAAAAAAAAAAAAAAAAATTGATACAATAAGATTTTAAAAATTAAAACTTGCATCAAAGTGACCACTTTGAACACCAGAGCCTATTCCCAGCTGTCTATAATTTTCCTTATTTACATTTGTTCTTCTACTAGACACTAACCTTTGTGTTTCAAACAGTCTCTATAGAACACCCTATAAAAGATTAAAATACAACAAATGATTGCCAAAATATGTTGTCTTAAAAAGGCAGACATTATTGGATAAAAACAACTTTTTTCTGTTCTAAATGTCCTTTCCTTATAGCAGCCTTTTCCCAATACACACAACAAGAAAACAAGGACAAATGATCTGAACTAAAAATCTATATTGAAAGATGCTCGCTTTTACAGCTTACAACTCTAGAACAAAGAATCATCAACAATATGAACTCTTAGTGATGACTTCTAGCTGGTGATTTGCCCAAAATCAATTTAAATAGCCTGTCTTTGGAGCCAAGTGTTTTAGCTGTGATAACTTAAGCATCTTTGAAAAACCCATATGTGACAATAAGATGTTGGATTTTAAAAAAAACACATGATTTGAAAGAACAATAGAAAACTATATCAAATATATTTTCTACTGAAATCTCAAATTTTACTATGGAATTTCCAATTGTTTGTCCTCATCATTAGCATAGACACATATATGCAGGGCCCTCAGCATATACATACATATATAATCTATGTGTGACCAGAGAAATGAACTGAAGAAACTATATTATTTTAAATATAAATTTAAATATTTTCTAGGGAGAAAAATATGTCCATATAGTATACAATAAATAAAGGGGGATATATTTTAGCAGTATATTGACTGTTAATTATTTTATGAAATATAAGCCACACTTTTGAGCTTAAGCAAAAGAGTATTATTAAAATATATACAATAATGTGACTTAAAAATATTCAAGAGGTCCAAATAACCAGGCTTGGATATCATACAATCAGAAATAGTTAAAGAAAATACTCAGCAATGGTAAGCCAAGTTACTCTGGAAACCAATCCTGAGATGAGTCTCAGTGTTCAATAAATCAGTTGGGTGGTGTCTGGGATTAACACCTATGAGAAGTGAAAGAAGCATGTTTTGATCAGAAGGTTGTTGATGGTGAAACATCACCACCATGAACTCAGACAAGTCTTTCAGGAGCTCTGAAGCTGAGATGGCCACTCAACTACTTTTCTGTAGTTGAAGAGATTTCAAACAGAGACCTAGAGAAGTAAGTAGAACCTGCGGCGCGCAAGTGTCTGACCAGCAGACAAAGAACGCCACAAACAGGTTCCTTCTATGCAAAGCTTTACTCAGGCAGTTGACTTACAGAGAGAAAATGGCCCCGATTGTGTTTCCGCCCCTAGCTTATATACTAGCTTCTGACCAATCCCAAGCCGGCCCATTCTGAAAGCCAATTGGCCAGGAACGTATTGCCCGACCCATATCCCCACCGATCTCCCTGCCATGCCCTAGTAAGGAGTTGTTTGTGTCAGACAGTCGCTTCCGCCACCCACCGTCTTTTGGGCATAATGGCTCTTCACAACAACCCAAACCAAGAATTGTGGAAGGAAAGGAAAACTTTTAAAGTTCTTGAAAAGTATTATGTAACACCAAAGTTAGCTATAATCATAATTATCGCAAGAGGATTTTCACTTCCTCAACAGACACTAATTGAATGACTATCATATATCAAGATACATAGGCCAGAGCTAAGATGAGTACACAAAGGTGGCAAGTCAGGCAACATTGCTACTTGTCACTAACTATATTTCCTTTCTTAGGTATGCAAAATTACCTGCACAGAAAGAAAAAATATCATTAAGTATCTAGAATGTCCCTCTGATACAAATGTTTGTATATGTATTACTGCCTTTATCTAGGGAGAATCACCCAAAAAACAATCATCTCACTTGGAGTGGCAGCTTCTATCAACTTAATTTCCAACAAACATTTACTATCTTGTTGGAACAAACTTCAAAGTGTGGTCCTCTATAGTGATGAAGGACTCTTGAACAGATTTTGCCTTCATTTTCCACCCATATTGTATAAACATAGCTCTTTAGGTTTTCAGTGATTTCTCAGCTACATACAATTCAATTAGTTATTTTTAATTAATCAGCTACAATAGATTTTTTTCTTATAATTAATCTTTCGCTGATACACTTTATTATCAAATTATCAAAGGAGACATTTGAAATTAATTTCTCATTAATGAAATTAATTAAACAACTTGATATTACATTGGTCACATGTTATACCGAGTCTTGTGGAAGTAAAATAAGGAATAATGAGTTTTTTGTGACCTTCTTTATTGCACAGTAAATGAGTTAATCCATGTTAATAATTAACTGATAAACAATTAGTAAGTGCTAAAAGTATCCAAATAATCCTTTGAGAAAATGTTTCTACCAGGATTTTTGGGGAAGTTTCACTTAAAGTAGGAAACCTTGGCAGGAAGTGTGTCAGGAGTATCCTGAGCAAAGCCAGATTGTGGAGACAGTTCAAGACCCATGTAATAGCTTGGCAAGAGCGGACTAGCCCCAAGAGGCCACACACAAAGTGCTTATTTGGTGTAAGAATACTTAGTGAGGGTGCGAATTAATCTGTATATGCTGCTCTTAGTGACAGTGCCTCATTACGAAATATTTAATTTGGTATTTTTAAAACAAGATGCTAATGGAAAACAATGGAATTGCAGTTTCTAGTTTTTGACATGTGGGTTAGGGTATCTGATCTTTTTATGCAGTTTAAATGAAATTTTGAAGTGACAGAAACATTGGTAATTCAAGAAATTTAATCTTGATGTTTAAATAAAATTGGGAACAAAATTATTTAAGTTCCTCCCTTTGAGCAACATTGAGAATTTTCGTTGAAGAGCAATCTTTATTAAGTTTGAAATCTTAAGGGAACTCTACCTTTTCACCCCTCCAGACTTGCTCCTTTGGATCAACCATGTTTTGGTATTTTCCCTTTTATTTATGTTTTTAAATTACTTATGATTAATAAATAATATGGTAAAAATTCCCTAAAATGCATGGGCTCAAATAGGATATAGCTATTTATTAGTTATTTAGTAGCCCTTAGTAGATGATGACAATCTGCTCTCGGGTTTGTTTTAGGAAATTCCACCAGGTAGGCAGCTCTATGACCCACAACACACAGCTTCCAAGTTTATTAATTATTTCTAGGGAGCAGAAAGGAAAAATAAAGATAAATATGTAGAACGAAGTATTTTTGTTTGTTTGCTTGCTTATGTGTTGTTTTCTTAAGAAAATTAAATAGGATTCACACTTAGATGTAGTATGCTCATGTTCCATGGGTGAGAATTTAGCTATGTGACCACACTCTGGCAAGAAAGGCTGTGAGACAGTATAGTTCCAGGATATTCAGTCAGCATTCTCGAGGGCTATAATCCAAAGATCTGACCACATATCACAGAGGAGGACAGATTTGCTTAGGGTCTTGGGTTTAGATCTCATGTGAGACCAGGAACCATGGATCTCAGGTCATGGCAGTGGGAAGCAGAGAGAGAGAGAGAGAGAGAGAGAGAGGTTTCACTCTCACATCACTGAGGCTGGAAGGAAGAGAGAGTTGGGGGAGGGACCATATGTAATCCCCAAGACTGCAGAGCTCCAGGGAACCACCCTCTCCAGCCACACCTGACTAGCTTGGGCCACCACCCAAATAAATACATTACAATGGATTTATCCACTATCTCGATCACAACCAAGCCCTGCATCCTACATGAGGAGTAGGGAAGCAGTCTATTTTCAAACCATTACAGCTGGGGAGGCAAAGGATTTTGTCTTTATTTTCATTTCTCTGCTGTTCGTCCCATGAACAGAAGTGTAATCCATTAGGAACCACTTAACTCCTACTTTCCTCATATAATCACAGTGATAGATACGAAAGAGACTGTGAGAATATGGAATGTTTCCTATTTTTATTGCATTGTCAAGTTCAGTTTGGACTTTCAGGGAGAAGTAATTAATTCTGAATATTTTATTTTTAGATCTTAATTTTGTTGTTCTAAATATCAATATTTTCTAGCAATATAGCATTATTTTTATTGATATTTTAGCATACAATATTTTATGTGCATACCTAACCGAATTGGAGAGGGAAAAATGACCTTATATACCTCATTGTTATCATTGGCTACAGTTTAGATGTTATGTTCCCCAAAGTCCATGTGGTAAAGATTTAGCTCTCAGCTAGGTACTACAGGGAGGTAAAGCCTAGCAAGAAGTCCTTAGGTCACTGAGGTGTCTTCAAAGTGGATTGTGGCACCCTGGCCCCTTCTTATCTTCTTATTTTTGCTCCCTGGCTCAGGATATGAGCTGTTTCTGTCTTATGCACTGCTGCTATATATACTGTCTCCTTAGAGGTACGAAGCAAAGGGGTCACTCAATCTTTAACTGGAATCTCCAAAACTAGGAGCTAAAATTTTACTTTCTTTTTAAAATTTAATTAGCAGTTTTTCAGAGTCTGAGAAAGAAACTATCATAATGAGTCGGCAGAAAGAGCATTATTTACAAGAGAACTGCTAATGGTGTATTGCTTTAAATATACATAGATTATACAAGAACCCTGTAACACAGTTAGATCCATACAACTGAACTAACCACCTCCTGAGCTCTAAGAATGATGCCAGCATACAACATGACCATGGTGAAAAGTTTTCTGCTTATTATTCCTCTTCATTTCTGCACTGTAAATTTAGTGAGATGCATGAATCAGAAACAACAATTAGCAAAGTATTATAGTGACAAAAGGTAAATTGTTTCTCCTCCTTCATTACAGACTTTTCTAGTGCAATGTAGCCAAACTGAGTGGTGGAGGGATGGGGTAGATACTTTGTCTTTGAGTCAAATACAAAGTATGACTTTGGAACTACATTAAGGATTCTAATAACTAAATAAATAGAATTTGTATTATAAAAGTGTGAGAAGAGCAGTCATAAGAAAAAAAAAAGACTCTATATTTTATCCAGTGGCAGTAGGAAAATTAGTTCCACTGTATCTCTGTAAAGGAATAGTGGGAAACCAAAATAAAATTGCTTTATGATTAAATCCCCAAAGTCATATATTTCAGCCTAATAGTTTGATGGAAAATATGCAGAATTACACAGACCCAAAATAGACAAAGATTTGATCGATGCAACTCCTTCTCCAAAACATGCATGCTAAAATAATTTTTGCTCTAGATGTTAGTAAATTGAAGTAACATATTTTATAAGACCAAATAGCTGCTTCTGTTCTCATCTTATTTTGTGGGGCCAATGCACAAAATAAAGGAGGGGAATTTTTCCTTCCCTTATGAATATAATTAGTTGGTGGAGTTTGATAACCAGACATAAAAAGGGCTGTAAACATTTTCCAGACACATTCCACTCTGCTGTATTTCTTTACGATTTTCAGTCACATTCATGGGGGACATAAATAGATACATTATCTTATTTACATAATGGAACCAACTGTGGAGTCAGTATATCTATTGCACAGGTTATCATGTCAGTGAAACAGCTAGAGGCTCAACTCAGGTTTAAGAAGAGATTCCAATATGCATTCAAATCAATCTAATATATATATATATATACTATATAATATATATTCTTGTTTTTAAATTAAGATTTAAAAAAACTAGAAATGTTTGAACTAAATCTAATTCTCGCCCAAGCAAAATTGTTTAAATTTATGCATTAGCAAGAAATATACAGCAAGCAACATATTGTTTTTAATTTCTACTTTGTTTTAAAGGACAGTTTGATAATAGAGATTTTGATAATTGGAATGGTGCAAAAATACCCAATCAATTAAGTTTGTATTTGTAATCTCTATTCTTACTAGAAAATGTTATAATTGTATAACTAAAAAGACATGCATTAAGAAATATCAATAAATAATTTTATTTATTTATTTATTTATTGGTACTAGGAATAGACTCAAGGGATATTCTATCTCTGAGCTACATCTCAGTCTATTTTTCTTATTATTTTCTAAAGAGATCTTACTAAGTTGTTGAGGGTACCTTTATATTGCTCAGATTGGCCTTGAACCTGCAGTCCTTCTATTTCAACATCCTAACTACTGGGATTACAGATGTGTGCCCCTATGCCCAGCTAGTAACTTTAAATATATTAATTTAAGCTGGGTGTGGTGGTACATGCTTGTAATCCCAGTATTTGGGAGGTTGAGACTGGAGGATTGTAGGTTTGTTGCCAGCCGCAGCAACTTAGTGAGGTCCTTCTCAATTTAGTGAGACTCTGTTTCAAACTAAAAATAAAATAGAGCTGGGAGTGTAGTTCAGAGGTAGAATGCCCCTGAGTTCAATGACACACACACACACACACACACACACACACACACACACACACACACACCATATACTATTTAAATATATATATACACACACATACATATATATGAATTTAATAACTTGCATATAGTCACATTGAAAAAAGATAACTTTATTAATAATTCAAATTGTTTAGATTTATGAAATAATATATTGATAATTAATGTTAACGGGCTCAGCTTCCTAAAATTATCATAATGAGAAGACACAGCATTAGTAACTAGCTATGGTCTCATAGTTACTTCTAAGAAAAAAGAATTTTTTTTAACATTGCAATCTACTTGTGGTTTATGATTATGTGGTATGGGACATTTAGTCAAGAGATGTTCTGCAAAATGAAAAAAAAAAGGCAAATAAAATTAAAATCCTAAAATGAAACAGGTAGAAGACCCTTGAGACAGAAATAAACCCAGTCTTTAGCCTCAGAATAAAAAGGGAAGAAGATCCAAGGAGAGATTAATTCTAAAAGTTAACTGATTTGACTGGATAGTACTCATTAAACAATAAGCAAATTCTCAGTTCTGAATATGTCCAAGACTTTTTCTGCTGACAATTGTTAAGTCAGTATCTGGCTTACTTTATGTAAGTCTTATGTCACTCTGCAGTTGGAAATTATGTTTGATGACCTAATAAGAGTAAAGAATTCTTTTTTCACTCTCTCGCATTATTCATTTCTAAAAGAAATTTTAAAAGAAAAAAGCATGGCTGCACAGAATCCTTTTCTTGATAATATATTTGCTTTATCCTAGCAGGTGCAGTGTTCATCTCTACCATTAGAAAACTAGCTGCAAGTTGATTTTAGTAAATTCTCATTATTTTTCCTTAATGAACATCCAATCTATTTAATTTATATCTGACCCACCACCTCTAGCTTCTGCTAAGTTTAGCATAATCTATTTTAAGTATAATTCTTTAACTTTAAAGTTAATTTTTGGTTTCCATTCTTTTGGGTATATACTCAGTAGTGGTATTGCTGGATCATATGGTAGGTTCACTCCCATTTGTCTGAGGATCCTCCATACTGTTTTCCCAGTGGTTGCACAAGTTTGCAATCCCACCAACAATGTATTAGGGTTCCCACTTCTCCACACCCTCGCCAGTAGGTGTTGTTGTTCATGTTTTTTATGATTGCCATTCTGACTGGAGTTAGGTGAAATCTCAGGGTAGTTTTGATTTGCATTTCCCTGATTGCCAATGATGTGGAACATTTCCTCACACATTTATTGGCCATTTGTATTTCTTCTTTTGTGAAGTGTCTATTTAGATCCTTTGCCCATTTTTTGATTGGGTTATTTACTTTCTTAGTTGCGATTTTCTTGAGTTCTTTGTATATCCTAGATATTAGACCTCTATCTGAAGTGTAACTGGCAAAAATGTTTTCCCACTCCGTAGGCTCTCTGTTGAGGTTCTTGATAGTTTCCTTTGTTGCACAGAAGCTCTTTAGTTTAATGCAATCCCATGTATTGATCTTCCTTTGAGCTGCTTGTGCTGTTGCAGTCTTGTTGAGAAAGTTTTTACCTGTGCCTATGTGTTCAAGTGTTGGTCCTATGCCCTCTTCAAGTAGCTACAAGGTCTCCGGTCTGACTTCCAGGTCCTTGATCCACCTTGAGTTGACTCTTGTGCAGGTTGAGAAAGTGGGGTTTATTTCCAATTTCCTGCATATGGTTAACCAGTTTTGCCAACACCATTTGTTAAAGAGGCTATCTTTTTTCCAGTGTATGTTTTTGGCTCCTTTGTCAAAAATCAGTTGACTGTAAGTCTGTGGGTCTGTTTCTGAGTCTTCTATTCTGCTCCATTGGTCTATGTGTCTGTTGTGTATCTATGTTTATAGTTGCACAATTCACAATAGCCAAACTATGGAAGCAGCCAAGATGTCTATCCACAGATGAATGGATTACAAAACTATGGGATATGTACACAATGGAATTTTACTCAGCCATAAAGAAGAACAAAATCATGTTCTTTGTGGGGAAATGGATGCAACTGGAAAACATTATGATGTGAGATTAGTCAGTCACAAAGAGTAAAGAAGCATATGTTCTCCCTAATATGCGGATACTAGGGAAAAGATGGGGCATAGGAGGGTCTCCAGATGAAAAGGAGAGATCCTCGATAAGCAAAGCAGTTGATTTAATTGTAGTGGATGCATGGGGCAGAGGGACACCCTAAGGCACATGATGTACTTACACAATCATATCAAGGTCACTCACTGAACTGAACCTGAGGGAGAGGGAGGGGGAGGGAACGGTGTGGGAATTGGGGAAGGGGTCAAATGAGAATTGTGAGCAAATATGTTGTTAACGACTTGTTCTTAACAAAGATGTATGCTATATTGCACGAATTACTACAATAAAAAATAAATTTAAAAAAATAAAATAAATAAAGTTAATTTTTATTTTACACAAATAAACCTTGACCTGTGACACAAAATGGAAACAAGTATATATTAGTAACCTTATCAAATTCAAATATAACATATCCAAAATCGATTTTAGAAAGTCATTATATCTTGTGCTTTAGAATTAAGCAGATTCTGACCCATAGTTCTTTTTTTACATTTTTACTGGTGTGTTGTAATTATATATCATACCGAGATTCAGTGTGATACAAACATACATGTACAGGACACTTGGTGTATTTAGGTAAACTAAAGACTAGGTAATTTTAGCTAAATATACTATATTAAGCTAGATATATAATTAATATATTTTATGTATTTTATTTTAATACTAATGCTACCCCTGGGAATTAGAGTTAAAAATGCCAACTATAAGCCGGGCGTGGTGGCGCACGCTTGTAATCCCAGCATTCTGGAGGCTGAGACCGGAGGATCCGGGTTCGCGGCCAGCCTCAGCTATCGAGTGAGGCACTCCGCAACTTAGTGAGACTTGGTTTCAAAATAAAGAATAGGGCTGGGGGTGTAGCTCGGAGGTAGAATGCCCCTGAGTTCAATCCCCGGTACCGCAAAAAAAAAAAAAAAGAATGCCAACTATATTACTTTAATTGCTTTTTTCCAGATGCCCTTTTTTTGGTTGTTTTAAACTGTTATATATCTACAAAAATTATTCCAATGCATAGCAGTGTAGTAGGATACATAATCTTGCAGACTTTAGAATTCTCAGAAATAAAGATTTGTGGATTTTATTGATTCCTAACTCTTATTTCAGAATAGAGTGACTTTAAAAACAGAGTAATTTTATTTGTTAGTCTAAAAGCTTTGGGTGAAATTTATTTATCTTTACATGCTCAGGGTCCTTAAAAGAACCAGTTTACCCCCAGATAATTTCATATGCTTAATAAATGGAACCACTAGTTTTAGTTTATGCCAAAGCATAACAGAACCTAAAAAGAAAGTGACTGGTTCTTGACCCAGCTAAGACATTTTCATTGTTCTTGTACAAGTTTCAAAAATGACTTACTTATAAGGTCCACCACTGTAGTTCATTTCACATTTCTAAATCATCAAATTCTTAGTTACAAAACATACATTTTTGCCCTGCCATCGTGCTCTGTTCATTTATTTTTATTTCAAATTTTTCTTCTACATTTATGTTTTAATAAACCATCCAATTTATTATGATAGCATGTAGGACTAATAAAGGTTTCATTTTCATTTAAGTATGTGCCTGTTCATAATATGGATACTATGGGCACCAAAACTAAATAGGAAGAGATTTGAAAAGACAGAAGAATAGATTTCATGATGATTATAAGATGTCCATCAGATTTAGTTCCTGAAAGTTAGTGGTGCCAAATATCATATAAGGAGAGACTTTCATTTATTAAGTGACTGCCTGATATTATTAGTTATAAATTTAGGTTATAATATGCCTTTTTTGTGTGTTTGTGTGGTTCTGGGGATTGAACCCAAGGGCATTCCACCTCTGAGCTACATCCCCAGTCCTATTATTTTTATACTTTATTTTGAAACAGGGTCTCACTAAGTTGCAGAGGGCCTCACTAAGTAGCTGAGGCTGGATGCGAACCCAGATCCTCCAGTGTCAGCCTCCCAAGAATGGGGATTACAAGTGTGCGCCACCATGCCTGACTTATAACACGACATTTTTCAATAATAGTGCACATGACAGCTATTAGGAACACTGAATCTGTGGTTGTGTGTGGTGTGTGTGTGTGTGTGTGTGTGTGTGTGTGTGTGTGTGTAAAACCTGGGTTTAATAAATAGGGTAAGAAGTATATGCACCAATCAAAATAAAGCATTCCTTCCATTTAAATCCATACTCTCCCACATACATCTATTATGGAGAAATAATAAATTTGAGGGGAAGGGCATTCTATATCCAAGCTATACCCCCTTTTTTCAGGCATTTAGCTAGTTAGTTAGTTAGTTTTTTGAAACAGGGTCTGAGGCTGGCCTCAAATTTTTCCTCCTCCTGTCTCAGCCTCTTCAGTATTGGGATTATAGGTGTGAGCCAGTGTGCTCAGCAAGAAATAATAATTTCTAATACAACAGATATAATTCATAGTCTGACAATTCACACATCACAAATATGTAAACTCTACCTTTATCACTAAAGCCACATATAATTTAGGTTTTCATCCTGAAGTTTATGTATTGCTAAATTTTTAATCTGGCCTATTTTGTCTCTTCTACTGGATTCTTTCCTTCACTGCTCACCATTTCTTCTGCTTGGACATTATTTACAGTTCAAAATGACTTAGGCATGACCCTGGCATCAGAGGCATCATTGCAACACTGCATCTGTCCCTTCTGGCATCATACAAGAAGCTGTTGTCCTCTGACGATCCTTCCAGGTCATTTGCTTCCTCTGCTGAAGATTATAGTTGATATATGTCCTTTGGATACTGGTTCCAGGCCTGTTGCCCCTCTTCACACTGACCACAAGCCTTTGAGGTGTCTTGGGATGACTATTTCCTCTTTTATTATTAAGAACTTTCTGCTCCTCCTGCACTTACCTTACCGTAAAGCACAACACTTTGTGAGTCTGCTCTGATTCCCATCCTTCTGGGACAACCTCACTCAGCCACTCTTCTGCCAACTATTCATTTTTCCATTGGGCATATTTAAAATCCTAGCTCATTCTTTTAAATGTGAAACATCAATCCACAGATTTACTGTCACCCCCCAAAAAAATCATTATGGAATTTCTGTTGCTAAAACTCCCTATCCTTCCTCAGACATTTGCAATGAAAGAAGGGCAGGCATCTCTCCAAACACTTCTTTCGGCTCTTATCTTTCATTCTTCTTCAAGATTTCTCCCCTAGTTAAAATTTTTTCACATTTCTCTTCCGAATGAAGGGAAACTTTTCCTGTATCATCTAGAATTTCTCTACACTTGGTGCTTTAGGACACAAAGATTGCTAAATTTTAACTTGCCAGTAAAAGCCAATGTTATTTGAATTAAATGTTTAAAAAATTCTTGCAAATGTATAGCTTTGACAATGAAAATCCAAATTGCATTGAAGTATAGTTTCTGAATCCAAGAAGTCAGAAGTATCACACAGTTTTCTAATTAGGTTTTTCTGGAATTATTTCTTTCTTGGGGAAATAAGGCTTTGCTTCTGGCCAGTATTAATGGCAGAAAGATTGCATGAAGGAATGTATTAGCCAAGAAAAAAAATGTGGGTATAAATTTATAATACCCTGTACCTGTACTAATTTAGGATTTCCCATAGTTGTATCAAATTGATTATATTTAAATAGACAAAAATAAATAATATCAAATGTGCTCATTCCTTATCCGAGTGAAGAAATGCTCTCCATCTCAATGAAAGGAAGAGGGATAAATATCAAATGAATTAGAAAACAAAATTCTAAATAACTCTGTTCTAATAAATAATAGTGTGAAATAGTGTGAATAATGCCATATACATCTATGGCATTCCCAAATAAGAGTTAGTCAATGAGAATTGGTCTCCTCTCCAGTGTCCACCAAGTAACTGGCAATGGATTATAGAAGCCAGCTACAACCTGTAAGCATTCAGAACACCTTAGCAGAGAGCATCTGGGTTTAAATATAATTGAAATGGTTATTTTTGTCTTTCTCCACTGCATCCTGTTGGCATTTCCGAGCCTTTTAATGTTTTTAAGCTCCGAGTCTGTTCATTTAATATTTATTATGGGTATTAAGTAAAAGTTTAAAAAAATGCAATTCTACCTAGTGCTATAGAAATTTGTAAATATACATGTAAATTCATAGCAAACTAATAACATACCTAAATTATGATTCATTTTGAACTTTCGTGTGATCGCATAACTAAAAAAAATTCTTACTCAGGATCTAGTTGTCTACTAGTCTCCTGATCGCTGCATAATTCCATTAGTGATTCTGTTACAAAGCAATTTCTGTTCATGGAGATGCGATTCAACTATACAGAACTCCAGTTATGCTTCACTAATAACTACTCAAATCAAAGCCAATAGATTAACTTTTTGACCTTACTGTTCTGCATTGAAAATCTTTTCTACAAATACAATTAGTAAAAATTTCATAATTTCACACTAATTTAAACCTAATATAGCCACTGTGGATGAGCAAAAGCTATTTAAAAACAAGTGTTTGTAAACAGAATATTTTGGTCTAATAATTATTATTAGGGAAAAAGAGTTATTTATGTACTTTGAACCCATTAAAACTGGTGTATCCACTTTACTACTTGTGGGTCATCTAATCTGTCAAACCTCTGTTGATATGTTTAAAACTGTTTTCCTGCAGTGAATCACAAATCCATGTCTTGATCAAAATGAACTGCAGCTTTAAGATAGTCACAAAAAATATAACTTGACCTATTTAAGACATCAAAATGATCTTGCAGAAGATATTTTAAAAATATGATCTCATGGTTATCTTAAAATATAGATTGGTGTCAGGTCAGTTGTTTGACCTGAGAAAGTGATAACCTTCTAACAGTAAGATGGCAAAAGTACTTTTTATCTATATAGTATTAGGAATTCTATGTGGGTAAAATAAGATTATACTTACTAAGATGCTTTAAGAATAAATATCTTTTGTACTTCTCAAGTATTATTAGATAAAGAATTTTAAGGTAATCTCATAAAATCTCATAAATTAACATAGACCATATGATTCTTTGGTCAGAAAGCCATCAGAGACTACTATACCTTTCAAATTTCAAGAGAAATTCCTGTACCTGGCATTCAACACCCTACAAAATATATTTACAGCTTATTTTGCAGGCATACATACTATTATTACCTATACAGATGCTAGACTGCATCCATTATTGTGATTTCACCTACATGTCTCATGATTTGGAATATCAGAATCTTTTTTTTTTTTCCTTAACATCCTTTTATCCTGGAATGTGCCTTCTATCTGTACCCAAAATTAGTCTTTTCTCAGCTCCATCCCCCTTATCTAGTGGCAAGGCATGTAAAAAGTGGGATTCCAGCAAATAGAGCAGAATTAAACATATCACTACTAGTAGTCAGTCTAATATTGTATCAACTCTTTGATATAGCTTGGTGCTGAGGCTTTGAAAAGTCAAAGATGTGTAAATCAACATTGTTTTATGTATGAAGAAAAGTAATACTCTCAAGGATATGGTGATTGTATGCCAATAAAAAAGAAAAAAACAAAAGAAAAAGAAAACCAACTAACTTTAATCTGGAGTTAAATACATGTTATGGTGAGTTTAAAGGTAGTGAGGATTCTATTACATATTGTGTGTGTGTGTGTGTTTTTTTTTACACTTTGATATTTTAAGCTATAAGAAAGACTACTATTTATTTATTTATTTATTTATTTATTTATTTTTGTGGTGCTGGGGATAGAATTCATGAGCATTCTACCACCCAGCCCTTTTTATTATTATTATTATTTTATTTTATTTTTTGGAAACAGGGTCTCACCAAGTTGCTTATGATCTCACAAAGGTGCTGAGGCTGGCTTTGAACCTGTGATTCTCCTGTCACAACTTCCCAAGTACTGGAATTAAAAGGTGTACCACTTACTTATTTAAAAGATACATAGAACATAGTTGTGAAACAGTTAAATCTTTATGTATCTCAAATGAGATGTCTATCAATGATGTCATTTTATTAGACAATAGATCATTGATAAAAAGTATCATGAATTATGAAGGGCATGAAGAATAATGATACTAGAGTTTGACAGTTTCTAAATGAACTTAAGTGTTAAAGAAATGTTTAAGATTTAATCTTTAAATTCTTAAATGACAGAATGGTCAAAGAATCAGCAAGAGACCATGTTTACTTGAAAAGACTCTCTCATCTCTTTAGCCGTAAGTCTGATTCAGCTTGAAAAAAATAATTGACCCTGCTGTCTTTACTCGGTTTCCTAGCCTTATGAAGGCTCTCATAAAGAAATTAGGACAATGATTGGAAAGACTCTTGCCATTAGAATTGGAAATGAAACAAACTGGACTATTTCAAATCTTCATCTCATTTAAGTTCCCTTATTACTGAATGTTAATATTACCAGTTATATGAGAATAGACCTATAAAATCCTATAAAGGGCACACCTAAAATCCTAGAGTTAGGTCAAGTCTTTTAAAATTCTCATGCACCATTACACCTTTAATTACAGTTTGAATCTAGTTTGTTTAAGACTAATACAATTAGGGCAAAAATGCACAATTTTTATTCACTAAATAAACTTGTATCTGTGCACACACAGACACACTCACAGAGAGACATGCTAGTTCAATTCTTTTTGAACATGTGCATTTTTTGCTGCTGCCATCATCTGCAGACATCAAACTCCCAATTCTTCAGTCTTCTAATGCATTTTTTTAACAGCAATTCTCTATGAATTTTCAGACTTGCAATGTTGAACTGAGGCCTTATTATTGGTTCCTCTTGTTCTGAGGCTCCAGCTTCCTTTGACTGAAAGGCTACTGGGTGCCCTTGCTCTCCAGTCTGAAGATGACACCTGTGGGGCTATCCAGCAACTTAGCAATACCCTATTTCCAAATAAAAAATAAAATAGGTCTGGGATATATATGAGAGTTTGAGTGTCCCTCGGTTAATTCCTCAGAACCACGCAACAAATTAATTAATGGTAAAGATATATGTGAATATGAATCTTCTTTATATTCATTATATACTGTCTGGTACAACAACAGTTGTACAAAGACATTTTAATTTGAAGCAACAAAACTATATTATCATTATAGAAAATACATTTTGAATCTTAAACAACTGGAAGGAGTTTGGGAAAGAACTGGTTCCTGCACTTATAGGACATCTGCTGTGTGCAAAGACACATCACAAATATTTTCTCATAACATCCTAGAAACAATTATCTGAAATAACTTTTATCATTCCATTCTACAAATTAGATAAATGAGATTCTGGACCACTATCCTAGTTTTTCTTAAAATACAAATTTTAAGTTGGTTGTTTTTAAGAGTTGTGTAAGCTATAGCTCAATTAACAACTTATCATATCTCTGTTGTATTTTCAACAAAAATTGGAGAGTTACGATGACCTAATTTTTAGAGCAAACAGTAGCATTCTCTACTTCATCCTAGATACTAAAGTAAGCCACTAATATTTTTTTCCTTTTACAATGTGATCTTTCTGCAATTGGACTTCTGTTTTAAGATAGAATTTTTTACTACAAAATATCTAACAAAAATGTATATATACAAAGCACGAATTATTACAATAAAAAAATAACAACAACAACAAAAAAACAAAATACCATGTACTTTGGCATATATTTCTTCTTGATCTAATGTTTCTCACAGTTTGAATGGTACTATTAGTATATCCTACATTGAACCAATGAAATAAGAAAAATAAAGTGAAAATGTATTCTGCATGCTAAATCCTTTAATGTTTTATTGTAGACATTTTTATTTTGTATTCAGTGGTAATTTGCTTTAATGTTTATAGAACACTGCACTAGACTAATTCCCTTTGGATTGTTTCCTACTAATTAAATATTGGTATTTTAGCTTTGCAGCAGTTACATATTAGCAATTCACCTTTAAAATGAAGGTTTATCTTTATATAATATTCCAAAAATTAAAACCACTAGAAAAGTATTAAAATATTATGTAAAGGTAGTTAGATAAATACTAAATACCTTGACACTGAATTCTACATTTTATCAGGACTGCCTATCCCATATTTCTGCTATCTTTTCTATCTTAGTAGACTTTTATTATGATATTGATTATATTCTGTTAAATCATCTATTTAAATATATTTATTTGTCTCTTGCCATATAATAAAAGTGCCTTCAGAATGAAAAAACTATTACACATTTTTTTGTCAACAATTTGCCAAATAACTTCTAGTCACATTGTGAGCATTTGAAAAATACCTTTTATAAAAATGAATGACTGAATGAACACATTCTTTTAATATGGTGAATTAGCATTCTCCATTAGAACTATGACTGTTAGTCACTTAGATTAAACATAAAGGCTCTTCAAAACATTATTATACCATAAAATAGATTAGCTTTGACTTTGTTTTCTCTACTACTTTTGTTTCTGAAGTCCATTTTATGGTGCCCCCAAGCTGCCTTCCTTCATCTTATAAACTAATACCAAGCAAGACAATCTTCAGGATTTCCTTTTATTTTTCATCACTTATTTCTTAGTGAACTACTCTTCTAAAACTCATTACCCTGGAAGTCTTTTTTATGTCTTATTTTACGATATAATATTCTGTCCCATTTTACTTCCAAAGTTTGGGTACAGAAAAAGTACTTACACCATTCCTAAATTGCATATTAGGATCCTATGGGATTAAGAATATGTTGAAGTGTTATAGTAGAGCATCCTCACAGAGTTGCTCAATATTTTGTGTACCATGACTCGAAATCCAGGCAGGAATGGAACATGGCCTGCGATTTGTTACGTGAATATTAGGGATGTTTTTCATGCAAAAGTAGATAAGCTAATACATTATGTAAATAATATAATAAAATGATATGTTAAATTTGCTTTTAATTTGTATTGTTTTATACCACATGAATATGTCTCATCTCTATGCAGATAATATTTTTACTGCTTAACTAATCTGAAATTGATATTGATTATTTACCTTCTTAAGCGTTTCATTAACAATTTATTATAATTTGAATATTGTAAGCCTTAGACAATTAATTTTTGTTATTTCTGTTTCTTCTATATACAAAGGAAACAAGGTAGAAATTTGTTACAAAGATGACATCCCAGAGAGAAGATACAGCTCAAATCAATAAGCTCAGCTATACTTTTATGTCTGGAAATTGTTTCCCATGGAGTCACTTTCCAGGACTTCTGGGCCTTAAAAATCAAGTTCCTTTGAAATTTCTACAGTTTTTCAAAATTTGAAAAAATACGTCTCTTTATTTTGAAATGTGGGCACAATTAACTTTACTTTGAAAAAGAATCAAGCAATTAAGAGACATTCATGAAATTATCCAGTGTAGAAATTTAAAAAGAACTGAGAATGTACTTAAATTTATTTTCAATAAAGTTGATATAACTTTAGAATGCCGTATACTTTGTATGTTTTTTAAAATTGTGCACATAGTATTTACTAGCCATTTAAAAATTAACTTTTCAGATTATAATCCTCGTGGAATAGCTCAGTGTTATACTCCTTACTTCGTACATGAGAGGCTCTGGGTCAATCCCCAGCACCAACAAAATAAAAATAAATCAAGATCATAGAAGGGGCAAGGTACTGCACTAAACTGCTTTATATATCTTTGCAGAGTGAAGTGTTTGTTTATGTGTATATTATGTATGTGTGTGTATGTGTGCATGCACCCATGTGGAGATTTATTATCACTGCCCAATCCATTACTCATGGAAAGTAAATGGGATATGATTTAGAAATTTATTGCTGAGAGAAAGAGAAATATTTAAGAAATACAGTACAGGAGTTGTGATATGAAGGAGTGACACCATATTAAGTGGACTCCCCACCTCCTTATTCAACAGAATTTGGAGGAACATGCTCAGGCAGAAAAGTGGTAGGAACCAAAAGACAAATAGAACAAGTTAAAAAAAAAAAAGACATTCAAAAGGAGACTATAATGCACCAATAAAGATTTTAAAAATAAAATACTAAATAAATAAAGGAAACTGTAGAGGAGAGAGAATCCAAGTAGTATTTCCTGAAAAATTTACACCATTGAAAACACAGAGAAGGGAGAGAGAAGTCAAAAGCAGAAAAAAATCTCCTAATGATAAAGATAATGACAAGTTCCCACAATGACAATCTCCTAGACTCAGTAAAAATTGTAAAATCTAATTCAAACCTTGCATAAATACATTAAATTAAATTGTGTACATTCATTTTTTAAAGGATACAGTTTAAAAGTGCATGAATCTTTTCTAATACTACCTTCAAAATATTTAATTCAGTAGTATTCTATTCTGGTTGCAAGGTAGGAAAACATACCTTCTTAAAAAGACAATTTGATGGTAGATATAATATGGAAACATTTTGAATAGAAAAACCACATTCAGACATGTATTAAAATTTAAAAAAAATTAAGCTGGGTGTGGTGGCACATGCCTGTAATCCCAGTACTTGGGAGACTGAGACAGTAGGATCACAAGTTTGAAACCAGCCTCAGCAACTAAGTAAGACCCTATTTCTGAATAAAAAAATGAAATAGGGTTGGGGGCATAGCTTGGACATAGAATGCCCCTGGATACAATCCCCAGTGCCACACACACACACACACACACACACACACACACACACACAATAAATAAAGTACATTAAAATAAACAAATGTAAGAATATTGAATGCTACAGTTACTAGTTATTAAAAAATCAAAAATCTAAATGTCCATTCATAGGGAAATGAATAAGCTATTTTTCTCATGTATTATATAGAATACTAATGATTTGATTTAAAGGATGCAGCATTAAAATTTTAAAAGAATAATAGCAAATTATATGAACAAGTATATTCATATTTATTAAGATATAAATCTGTAACAATATATTCTATAGTATTTTTGAGGAATCTCCATATTGATTTTCATACTGGCTGTAATAATTTACATTCCCATCAATGGTTTCTAAGCATTTCTTTTTCCTAGGCTTCTCTCTATCATTTATTTATTTATATTTGTATTCTTGATTATAGTCATTCTAACTGAAGTGAGATAATAATTTTAATATAGTTTTGATATGTAATTTTCTGATGGCTAGAGATGTTGATTTTTTAAAATAATTGATGGCCATCAGTACTTCTGCTTTTGAGAAGTGTCTGTTCAGTTCATTTGCCCACTACTTCTTGGAATTAACCCAAAAATATTAAGCTTGATGTAGTCTATAGAGATGCATACAAATCCATGTTTATTGCAGCACAATTTACAATAATCAAGTCATCTAACCAGGCTAGATGTTCATCAACAGATGAATGGATAAAGAAAAAGTGTTGTATGTGTGTGTATATATATACATTTTATACATTTATATATGTATATACAATGCATATGAGTTGTTTACATATATATGACAGAGTTTTATACATTCATAAAGAATGGATAGAACAAAAGACCATTATGTTAAGTAAAATAAGCCACGTCAGAAAGTCAAGGGTTATTTGTTTTCTCTCCTATATGGAGGCTAGAGAGAAAGGAAAAAAGGGGTCTCATGGGAATAGAAGAAAGACCAAGAGAGTTGAGAAAGGGGATAACAGTGATGTAGGAAGGGAAAGCAAAGGAGATTTGGGGAACTGAACTGATTAAATTATGTTCATATGAATGTGCCACAATGAAACTCACAATTCAGTATGATTATTAGGTACCAATTTAATAAAGAATAAATACCAAAGTATTAACAGCAATAACTCTGGATTATGTTTTTAATATATTTTACATTGTTATACTGCTTTAAAAATCTTTATTTTTCATCACCAGGAATTATAAGGGATCTGAATTTTTTTATTAAGTAGAAGTGTTTAATGGTTTAGGCCACATAGATTCTCAGATTTAGTAGCTTACCATCTCCTTTTCAGGAAAAAAAAATCAGTATTCCCCCAACCCTGGCATTTTCCCCTCCCTCCAGGGAAAGGCAGTATTTACAACTGTGGGAATTGATGGTAAAAAATTGTTTTATAGAATAACACAATATTGCCAAATTGCCACAAAGTGTTAACACCAGATTTGTGTTTAACTTTCAGAGCAAAACCACTCATTGAAAGGCAAAAGTTTATCTGATTCCTTTTGAAAATAATTTTTGACTGAAAACAGTAAAAGAATGTAAAATCCATGAGGACAAGATAATATTCACCTGGTTTGCTTTTTTTCCCAATGCTTAACAATGTTTGACATACAGTATTTGCATAATAAATAAGGTAAAGCTACATGGGAATCAGTCGTACTTCCAGCACACTGGTTCATGAAATAAAAGCTTAGATGATATTAAGTTTACTCAGTTATTTATAAAACTTTCCATTCAAAAATCCTCTGAGGCTATTACTTGAATGAAAACACATTTCCATGTTTTACATTTACTCAACCTCTGTAAAAAGTTTTTCTAGCTTTAGGTTAATTGTTACACATAAATATTAGTTTTTATTATTGTGCACTGTGCTTAGATCACAGCATTTCATTTTCTGGGTCATTGGGCTGTTATGACCTACCTTTATGTTGACTTACTGGGCTATATTTCCTGTTCTCTTTTCTTAAGAACAGGCTGTATTGTAGATGCAAAACACAAAAATATGAGAGAATACATTTGGTTTTAGTTGAATTTTTAATATGAAGAAGTGTCTACAAAAGCTGTTTTACTCTCAGACAAAAAGCAAATCATCTTTAATTAGATATTTTGGTATTTTACATCATGATCTATTTTCATTTCTGATACAACTGGTATTATATTAACATGGATATACTAATACTTCATATAATAAAATAAATATGTGGAATTTTTCTAACTTGTTTGTAGTATAAAATACACAAATTAATAAAACAGTAACAGAAAAAGTATTTAATTGCACATTATAAAGACTAATATACTTTCAACATCCTGTTTATTAAAATCACCATATTTCTTTGTAGATTAAAAAATATTTTGAATACCAGTTTGGAATGGGAGCAAAAAAATAGCTCAGAGATGAACTGTAGATTAACAAGTCTGAATTCTAAAATGAAGATGAGCTGCATAGTGCTGAATCTTTAATCCAAATATGCTTTTTACAAATAAATGAAGGAATAAAATACTATCATGTGCCAGAAAAAGGGAATTTTCATGATCACAACTCAAAGAAAATGAAAAATCAGGAAACACTGGTTGCATAGGCAGAAGGAAAACTACTCAGGTAAATTTCAAAAATACCTGGAGACATATAGGCATTTGGTTCTTAAAGTAAATGTGTAATGAAAACATTAAATGTTGAGATTTGATATGTATTCCCTCATTTGTTTAAATAAGCCAACCCTTCTGAATAAAGCTTTCATCTCTAAAGTATTCTTGTTAGAATGATCCATACCGATTACTGTGTAAAATGAAGTATTCTCCTCTTCTCTCCTCTGATGAAGGAAGTTTTAAAAGTCCCTCTTTCATCCATATTTTAATATAATTCTTCACCTAATGCTCATTATGAATTTTTCAGTGTTCAATTGTTTTATTTTTCCACCATAGGCTATAGCATCAATTATATAATTAAAAAGTTTCCCAGTTATTATATAACATTAATCATTAAATCCCAACACATAGGGTTCTGGAATCACTTTTAAAAAACTATTTAAGAGCTAAATTCTCTCTATATAAGGAACAAAATGCAAAGATTTGGGTTGCAATTTATTTTTAAAACTTATTAAAAATAAGTATGTCCAGTGTTCATTAGATTCTTTCTTGAGTCTCCCAAAATCTAATTGTCAACAGCAGTTACTAAGATACCAATATATATAGAAAGTATGGAATATCTATAATAATAAGGCAAACACTAATGTGCTTTTATTGAATTTAAGCCATATAATTTAATCAGTCTTACTCTGTAATGGTAGCATCATAGATTCAGTTGTTTAAAGTAAAAAGTAGTCATTCTCATGTACATCCTTTTCTTCTATGCATGCCATCTACCAATAATTCTGTTTGGCTTTATAATAAAAATACATAAAAAATACTTTTTGTTATCTGTACTTGTTGACTATCATTCCAGACCAAAACCGGTTTCATTTAGAGTAGAAAAATCACCATCCTAACCAGTTGCTGCACTTCTGAACCTGAAACATTACAATTCATTTTCCAGATAATACAGACCATAATCTAAAAGTACATATGATGCATAAGATCACTCTTATGATTAACACAATTTAGTAACTTGTTTATAAATTATAATACACTAAATTCCTTATAATTAGCCTATATGAATCAATATAACCTGATGACTTCTTGAATTTTTTCAGCCTTATTTCTTATTTCATCCTTCTCATTCAGTGTACTTCAGCCATGTGTGGTGTCTTCTTTGTATTCTGGAAAACCATCGCCTTTGAGCCTTCAAGCAAAGCTATTTTTATTTTTTCATGTTTTCAGTGATTCCTTTATTTTTTTCTTGTATTTCACCTCAAAGGTCATTTTTTTGAAAAAGCTTTATCTGAACACTCGAACTAAAAACATTCAATGGGAACCATTATATGTACTCATTGTGCAAGTCCATTATCACAGTCTGAATTACAGTCTGATATCACAGTGATATCATATTTGCATATTTACTATGTTTTTCTCCTCACTAAAAGATAATCTGCTTGAGGGGAGGAGTCCTGCATGGTTTATCACATTTCTTACACTTAAAACAGTTTGTTGCAATGTAAATACTCAATAGCTTTCTGTTGAATGAATGAATCTGCTGGAGGAAGTATCTTATAATTTTCCTATAATTTGTGCTGAGGTTAGAATATGTCCCCCCAAAGTAATTGTGTTGAAAACTTAATCCACAATGCAGCCATATAAAATAACAAGGTAAAATCTTTAAGAGATGCTTAGGTCATGAGAACAAAGCCATCATCTTGTGAGAGGGTTTACTACCATAGGAATGAGCTCCTCAGAAAAAGGATGAGTTTGGATTTCTTCTCCCTCCATCACCTAGGTGCTGCTTTCTATCATATTATGATGCAGCAAGAAGACCTTCCCTGGAGCTGGCCCAATCTTGGATTTCTCAACCTCTAGCACTGTGAGAAAAAAAAAATTCTGTTCTTTATAAATTACCCAGTGTCAGGTATTCAATTACAGCATCAGAAAATAAAATTAAAAATCAGCCAAAATTTTAGTTGAAATTATTTATGTGAAAATGTATTTATATGTAGAGGTAGTTTTTGTTTCAGTCTAAAAATATTTGTACACAATCCTATTCAATATTCAGAAGCTAGATTAAATATATAATTGATATGTGTATAATTTCCCATGCTTGACTTTAGTCTTAGCATTCACACTGTTGTTTTATAATTTATTGCATTTCATTATACTATATGTCTTCTCCACCCATCAAAACAATGTCATATTTATTGATGACATATTACTAACCACCATCACCCCTACTGGCATAGAACTTTTGTTTGGATAAACAGACTTTTGTTTTTAACTGAAATCAGGAGGAACTATTAATAAAAATAGGTCATGTGTTAAAAGCTAAAAAACATTATTAATATTTCATTGGGGCACACTAATTTCCTGAATAAAAGATTAAGGGAGCAGTAGCTTACAATCTATGCTGATGCATATTTCTGGGCAACAATAAAAAAAGTTATTAAGCTGAATGCAAAGTGTAGGTTGATCCCCACAATGACTTATCTTTATAATAACAAAACAATAAAAGCTCCACACTGATCTCTCAGAAAAACCTAATACCATAATTTGCATATCTCATGTCTACTCATATGGATGAGCATTAATATCTGACCTTGAGTTATCGAGTTTGCTCTTTTAATTTCCTCTGTTGCAAATTCCATTGAATGTTAGACATGAAAGTTGACAATGTGTTGAATTATCTAGACTCAGAAAAATCCCCTATCCATGTGGAAATTGGAGAAAAGGAAAGAGAAAAGATATGAGGAAAGAAGACAATGAAGTAAGACACAAGACAAAAGTAAGAAGCAGAAATTCAAAGGAAAATGACAGTGACAATGAATTTGGGCTTGCCTTGTGATAATCAAAATCAGATTGTTAAATATATAGCCATGTTTTTT
>PVLC010005853.1:39759-73487 GCA_004027655.1 Graphiurus murinus | reverse complement strand
TTTTTTTTGCGGTACTGGGGATTGAACTCAGGGGCGTTCTACCTCCGAGCTACACCCCCAGCCCTATTTTTTATTCTTTATTTTGAAACCGAGTCTCACTAAGTTGCGGAGTGCCTCACTAGGTAGCTGAGGCTGGCCGCGAACCCGGATCCTCCGGTCTCAGCCTCCCAAATGCTGGGATTACAAGCGTGCGCCACCAAGCCCGGCTTACTTGAACTTTTAATAAAGTAAAAAATCTAGTAGGATCCACTAATTAAGTGCTGTTTTAACTATATTTTATTGAATTTGAACAAATACCATCTGAAAATTTATAGGAAAAAAAGTAGTTGTATTAAGTTTTACAATGAGATACAGTGTTTGCATTTGTTTCTGAATATGAATTCTTCTAATATTCCAGAGGAAAGTCTACAGAATAATCAAATTAGTATTCTACCAAATCAATTTGTTTATCTATTTTGCAACACTGGGGATTGAACCAACTGAGCTACATCCCCAGCCTTTTTTTTTTTTTTTTTTTGGCGGTACTGGGGATTGAACTCAGGGGCATTCTACCTCCGAGCTACACCCCCAGCCCTATTTTTTTATTCTTTATTTTGAAACCGAGTCTCACTAAGTTGCGGAGTGCCTTACTAGGTAGCTGAGGCTGACCGTGAACCCAGATCCTCCGGTCTCAGCCTCCCGAATGCTGGGATTACAAGCGTGCGCCACCACGCCCGGCTCATCCCCAGCCTTTTTAATATATATATATTTATTTTGAAACAAGGTCTCATTAAATTACTGTGTGCTGGCTTCAAAACTGCTTCCCTCCTGCCTCAGCCTCCCAAGTTCTTAGACTACAGGCATTTGCCACCACATCCAGCTTTCAAATCACCTAAAAAATCACCTTAACTCTGTTTTTTAAGCAATAAAGACAGACACTTTCAGAAATACACATTTATATGTCAGTAAATATTTTATTTCCTACAAATATTGACAATTTGAAGTGGCAAACATTTATCAGATAAGAGTCTACTGGGTAAGCTGAAGCATACCAAAGCAAGTTGATGCAGAGATAAGAAGTGGAAATTAGTGTAAAACATACAAAATCTTAGCAATAGCATAATAGAAAAGAAGTTAGGCATAGTGATACATGCTTGTAATTCCAGCTACTAGGGAGACCGAGGTAGGAGGGTAGCAAGTTCTAGGCCAGCCTGGGATCTCTAGCAAGAAAAAGTTGTAGAACACCTCTGGGTAAAATCTTTAGTACCTAAACAAGAACTTCAACAACAAAAAATTGCATGTAGGATTTCTTCAATTCTTTGGATTGGGTGACTAGACTCAAGAGAGGCTTAGATGGCAATGGCAACAAAAATCACTAATAATAAACTTACGGTATTATAATCTGATATTCTCAATAAGAAAAGTTTTATGAAATCTTTGTGATTCAAATTATTTGAAAGGGAAAACTAATGGAATGAATGTAGGAGGAACACAAGATATTTTAAAATGATGCCATGATAATACATACTTATTATTTTAAAAAGGTGTTATTATTATACTGGATGTATATATATATCATTAATTCCATATTGATTTCTATAGGAATTACCGAGTAAGGAATTATCACTGAATTGTACTGGCTTATAAGCAGATCCAGTTATCCTAAACACATCCACATTGATACAAATATACATGCCCGTGCCAACAGTGCATACATATACCTGGCAACTTAAGCACTTGGCTTCAGGATTGCTTGCATCAGACAAAGCTTCTGAATAGATGTTTTACTCATTGGAACACTATACCAGTTCTATTCTATTTTCACTTTTAAATGTATCATTTTACCGGTCATGTTTATTTTCCCATTGTCTGTTAACATTTTCATGATATCTTCTGAAGGCACTGTCACAAAACCAAGACAGGGTAATGGCTTCTTTCCTAATAAAACAAATAGCTCACTTCTGCCTCTATACTCACAATGAAATAGAGAGGAAGAGATAACAGACATTCTTTACTAAATTTTATTCCTCTAAATATAACCTCTCAGCCATTTCATATTACAGGAAGAACTTCGGCAGAGAGAATGAAAAAAATCTAAAAGAAGCCAGGCATGGTGGCACACGCTTGTAATCCCAGCATTTGGGAGGCTGAGGCAGGAAGATCCGGGTTCGCGGCCAACCTCAGCTACCTAGTGAGGCACTCTGCAACTTAGTGAGACCCTGTTTCAAAATAAAGAATAAAAAAATAGGACTGGGGGTATAGCTCGGAGGTAGAATGCCCCTGAGTTCAATCCCTATACTGCAAAAAAAAAAAAAAAAAAAAAAAAAAAAAAAAAATATATATATATATATATATATAAATATATATAATATGAACTTAGTATTTACTGCACGTAGCATGTGCTGGCCTCTGTGTTACATATTTTCACATACAATTTCTCATTTAATTCTTACAGCTCTATAAGACATTCACTAGTTTCATTTACACACATGAGGAAATTGGAGGTTCAGAGTAAATTAAATATTTATGTTCTGTTGTGACCTTGGTCACACACACACACACACATACACCACTTATGGTAACAATATGTGTATCTGCATATTATTATTATTATTCCTTCCCCATTAAACAAATGGTAGCATACTATGCCCATGGTTTTCATTTACCAATATCAGCTAGAATTACAAATGCATGCACCCTCTGATCCTGTAATTCCACTTTTTGTGCTTTATCCTGCAGACAGACAAGAAATGACATTTTTTTTTCTTCTTTTTTTGGTGGTACCAGACATTAAACCCAGGGGAGTTCTACCTCTGAGCTATACCCCCAGCCCTATTTTATGCTTTATTTTTAAACAGGGTCTCACTAAGTTGCTGATGCTGGCTGGGAACCTGTGATCTTAGCCTCCCAAGTACTAGGATTACAGGTGTGCACCACTATGCCCAGCTATGAAATGACTTTTGTATGAAGCTATTTTCATACTTATGAAAGTTTTCATTACTAAAATTTATTGTCATTTTGTAGTATTGTGTATAATAGTGAAGTTTTAGAAGTAACTGAAATATCCACTGATAAAGGATTAATTAAATACAGTACAATGAAAGACCATTCCACTAAAAGGGAGAGTGAGAAAGATATCCCAAAATGAAAATAAGTCAACAAAAATTTATCAACAGGTATCAGAATAAAATACACTATTTTTTTTTTTCTTTTGTGGTATTGGGGATTGAACCCAGGGACATTCTACCTCCAAGCTACACCCTCAGCCCTATTTCTTATTCTTTATTTTGAAGCAAGGTCTCATTAAGTTGTGGAGTGCGTCACTAAGTAGCTGAGGCTGGCTGTGAACCTGTGATCCTTGTGTCTCAGCCTCCTCCCAAGTACTGGCAGGATTATAAATATGTGCCACCATGCCCAGCAAGAAAGACAAGATTTAAAAATTTGGTAAAATATGGAAACCATTATCAAAATTCTAAGGCTTTCATTTTCTGTGATGAACTTAAGAATTTGGTAATGATACAAAAAATGTAATTTGTAAGAATCAAGATGGAAAAACAAGAATCTGAAATACTACACTGTTACAATAAAGTCTTGCTATAAAACTTACGTAATATTTTTAGTAATGTGAGTTTATGGGGCTAAACAGCTATGCATGGACATTAGTTGTTATATTACTTGGAAGGAAAGAATGTATAACCCATACAGGATCTAACTGTTTTGCATACACAGAGGGCATAGTACATAAATAGAAAAAAGCAATGTTATTTTTTTAATGTGCTTTTATTGGTACACTATCATCTCACATCATAATGTAACTCATGTTGACATTGACATACAGGCACACAGCACTTGGTGGCTCCCCCACCTTCCATACAGAGTACTGAGACTGATATTGGGATTTTCACAAATGTATACACAGTTGATGTTAGTATTTCCAATAATGAACCTCAGTCGTCCCCCTCCCCTTCCCTTAGAACATTTCCCTGGCTCCACTGAGGTTTCTCCTCCATTATCTGGAGTCCCTCTGGTATCCCAGTTACTCCCTAGCTTATGCATATTAAGAAAACATGTCCTTTTACTTTCTGTGACTGGCTAATCTCACTTAAGAGAAATTCTGTAATACTGGAACTCAAACCTAGTAAGAGATACCTAATAAGAGGTAATCAGAAGTTTACAGCCTTTCAAATCAGTTACCAAATTAGAGATGGAGTGAATGACTTTGAATTTTTCCATTTTATATAGGAAGTTAAGCACAAGCTAATAAATAAGAGGCAAATACTATTCTTAAAGCACACACAAACTTATGACACATATAAAATAAATAATATGGACTGAATTAAACATAAAAATTGATTCTTAAAGCTACAATCACTGCATAACTGGATACTATCACTATCGGCTTTTAAAACTTGGCAATAAAACTAACATTGACTTGATACTAAAGACCAATAAAATGAAGAAAATTATCACCATGGAATAGAAAATAAAAAGAGAAGCACCAATAGGTTCAGAAGTAAGGAAGACAGAGGAAATATGGGCTAAAAATCGGGTTCTCTGCAAACTTTCCACCCCTTTGTTGGGGATGACATTTTCTGATACTTAATTACTTCTACAGACAAAATGCTTTTCTATAACCTCTTCTTCGAAATTACAAAGAGCTAAGAATTACACAGTAAATTTTTGGCAATTAACTTGAAGAGACTGTTGCCTGGAGCTGCTACACCCAAACACTGAGTTTCTCAGCAAACAGGGCCTGCTGTGGCCCATAAACTAATCTCTGTGGAGGGCCTCACTGAAAGACCCACATATTCTGTTGCTCACTGCCAACGCCCCTTTCAATACTCCAAAGGTTCACTTGCAACTCTGCATAAATTGCCAGTTTCTCTTGGCTCCAGAGACAGCTTCACCTGCAGGGTTTCATTTTTCTGCTTGACACCTTAATGTTGATTTTCCTATGCACTACAAAAGAGCTCTCGCCAGTGCTTCTCACACAATTACACAACCACTCCATTGTAACTCAGAAGAGGATTAATGATTGGGTTTTATTTGATTGTAGTTTTGATTAATCCTGACTTTGTTTAATTTGTGACCTTTGCTGGAATCCCAAGGGCTGGGAATTAGAACACGCACACTGTACCACTGTACTCTGAGCAGTTTGAGCTTGCCAATTTATTTCATGCCTCATTAGCCACAAAAGCTATGAAATTTTAGTCCAAAAACAGCTCCACATTTTTTTCAGGATATAGGTACAAAATCTTGTATGAGCTTTTCATTTTGATTTAAATATGGTAAGCCAATAATTAAGTCTATCCTGGTTATGCCTATAGGGTTCTAATTCCAATTGGCAGGTATCTCAGTAAAATATCAAACCCAGGCAAGTCATATCATGATGCAGCTGCCCTCATTTCTCATGGTTCAGAATTAGTTTTTCTGAAGACTAGAAAAAAAAAAATCTAGTTTTTATCACCTTTTCACAAATCGTAACAATTCCTTGATAAATGTTTCCATGGAATCAAAATCAAAACCATATAAATAAATTTAATTTCATTTTTGGTAAATCTTAAAATACTGTATAATGGAAAAGGTGCTGTAATTTTTAATTATTTACTATTTGAGAATCAGGTCTTTCCACCAATTTTAAGTATAATTTACAATATACACATGCTTTATAAAAGTCTTACATTTTACAGCTCCCAGAAGCAACAGTTTATGAGGAAGTAGGGAAGAAGCCCTTTTATATGATACTCAAGTCTGCTAGTGCATTAAAGTTCAATACAGAATAAAAAATTATATAAATATACATTGCTCTGCTGATTTTTAAGGTAGGCAAGGTCCACAGTTCACCATATGATCTGATGACTAAGTTCCTGACTGTCCTTTTCATATCCTTTACAGTCTGGTTTTCAAATGTCTTAAAGAGACATTTCTATACACTTAAAAAAAAACCCCAAAATCCACCACTATTCAGTACTTGTTTTACTCTTGACTAATTCAACAACAGCAATTTTCTTCTTTCTTTTATGTTTGCTTTATTTTCTGGAGGTGGGGTCTCACTGTGTTGCCCAGGATGACCCTGAACTCTTGAGATTAAGGGTTCCTTTGGCCTCAGCCTCCTGAGCAGCTGGGACTACAGGCATGTACTTTGTGCCCAGCTACAGTAACAGCAATTTTCCAATAACTTATCTGCATCATATCCCCAAAACTTTGTTAGTTTCACACAAATATTTTTTCATACAAGTGTGTCACTGGATCATATAATAGTAAAAATACATAATTACTATTTCAAGAATAACTAGAATAAACAAGTTTGGGACAAACTAATTTTTAGTAATAATACAACTCAACAGGTTAACTGAGACATGCATGGTATATTCAAGAATAATCTAATAACTTCTAGTATGCTCTGGGCATCAACTGTATGGCTAACAGAGAGAAAAAGTCTGAATTAATCTGGTAAATAGGTAAGAGGCTAAGAGGAGGTTTGTTAAAAGTGCTTCTTATAAGCCAGGCGTGGTGGTGCACGCTTGTAATCCCAGCATTCGGGAGGCTGAGACCTGAGGATCCGGGTTTGCGGTCAGCCTCAGCTACCTAGTGAGGCACTCCGCAACTTAGTGAGACTCGGTTTCAAAATAAAGAATAAAAAATAGGGCTTGGGGGTATAGCTCGGAGGTAGAACGTCCCTGACTTCAGTCCCCAGTACCGCAAAAAAAAAAAAAAAAGTGCTTCTTATATATTTAATAGTAGTCAGTGTTGAGTTAGTCTGAAGGTGCCTATTAGCTTTAAAAATATTTCTACTATATCAAACCATGGATTCACCTTTTAGAGATGATCTGATTATCATCAATTTTACAAAGTGCTAAGAAGATGAAGCTATGACTCACTTGACTTTCTATAAATTCAATTATACCATCTGTCTTTTCTCTGCATCATTTGAATATGAATGAACAGAATATTTTATAGATAGAATAGCACCAGAAAAGGAGTAAGTCTGAAGATAAATTTGGCAAGGGGCACAGCTGCATGTTTTAAAATATGTGTGAGGGCTGGGGCATAGCTCAGTGGGAGACCTATGGGGCCTTGGTTCAATCACCGGCACCACAAAAAAGAAAGAGGGGTGTGGGGTGGAACACTGTAGAAAAGCTTTGGAGTATGATGTTTACTGACTAAAATCCAATGAAGGGATAGAAGATAGAAGCAAAAGTCTAATATTAGGGCACTAGACCATAAAGCAAGTTCTATCTGGACATACTTTATTAAAGATAAAGAAGACCAAAATAGACAAAAGCAAAAATAAGCAAATGAATAAAGAAACTCAAAATTTTTATTTTAAAAAGTTATATATCTGTATCTACTTAAAAATATTTGCCATTGTTTTCTTAATACAATGGGGAGAAAACATGCTAAATGTCCATGGCTTATATTTTCTTTCGAATGAAAAAGATTTGACAGTAAATTATATACTTATTTCTTAGAAAGCTGTATGAATTTAACTACTATAGGAAAGTGGAAAACCTGGCTAGAGTTTAAAATACTTTAGATTAAATTATCAGGTCAATCATTTGTATACTTCTCTAAAATTACAGTATGAAAAGTTCCTTGAAGTAGGATTGCAGGGTCAAAAATTTTGTGCATTTATTATAGCTTTCAATAAACAGGAACAACTGGCCTGCTTAAAGTTTTACTATTTTAGACTATCTAATTGTGCCTAAGAATAACTTTCTTCTTCTTTTTCCTTTTGGTATTGGGGACTGAATTCAGAGCCTTGGGCATGTGAGGTACACTGTATACCACTGAGCTACATCATCAGTCCCGACTTGTTTCTTTATATTCTTATTGGTATTGGGTATTGCATCTCTGATACTATATCAGATTTTTTTTTTATTTATTCATTTTTTTTGTTGCTGGGGATTGAATCCACGGTCATTTTACCTCTGGGCTACACCCCTACACCTATTTATTTATTTATTTATTTATTTATTTAATGTTGAAACAGGGTCTTACTAAATTGCTGAGGCTGGTCTCACACCTGTGATCCTCCAGTCTCAGCCTCCCAAGTACTGGGATTACAAGCATGTGCCACCATGCCTGGTTTAGATTTTAGAATGTTATCTTTTATTTAAGATTTAATTTTCTTTTGTTATAAGTGAGGCTTAATATTTTCTTATAGTTCTATTGGCTATCTGCATATATATTTTCATGAATTGCTTCTGTTCTTTGCCCATTTTTCTATTAGGGCCAGTGTTCTCATTTCACAGATGATGAGACCCAGAGCTATTGATACAATAATGCAAATAGCAGTCATTCACAGAAGAAAATGCGTTCCTAGGAGAAGAAACTACTATCCAACCCCCGCCCTTCGATTAAAAAAAACAAAAGGATGTTGTTGAGAGAAAAGAGAGATTTTGTTTTCAAATAATGAATCAATGTATCTTTGATAACATAAATAATGATTCATTTTACATTGTGGAAATTCAATCACATACAGCTAATGGAAAAGTTTTTATATTACTCAAACTCAATCAAATTTTACACCACCCAGCTGGTGAAAACACTTATTTTTTGCTATATAATATCTATTTCTGCAGGGAGAAAGAAAAGCTTGGCTAGTCAAGTGAAATAGCCAGAGGGATAACTGATAACTCTATAAGGTAATTGCTCATTTTTTGAATGAAAAATAGAATAGTGTTTGCAAATTTTATGCCAAGAATGGCGGCTACCATTATCAAGAATTTCTGATCTAAAACAAGTTATGTAAGCTTAGACTTGGTTACCCGATACACCAGAAAAATCATTACAATTTTACCTACATAGAAAAAAATAAAACTGACTTTTTCATATGCTTGCAGGAAAATTATAGGTTCCCTTTAATAAAGTAACTGTGGAATTAGGATAGAAGTAACAATAAAAATCGGACTAATAAATTATTTTCCTAGAAATAACAAAGGATAAAGTCGTGGCTCTCTTTGTTGCTATCTTGAGTTCCTACAACCTTTTGTATTAATCACCGGAGGCTGGTCTCATACCTCTAATATTACTGCAGTTTGAGAAAATCAAACACTTACAAATTTAATATTGTATCAAAGGAACAGGGAAGAGAAATTGGTGGTCAGTTTTTCTTGCAAAGTAGTTGTGTCTGCTTTAGGGCTTTCAGTAATTTGAGGTTGCTCAAGCCAGTGCAATTAAAAGACCCAAGCAAGATCCAAACTCTGTGTGTCTGTTTATCAAGATCATACCAAAGAGGATATCTAACTGCTAAAAGTTATAAAACATGAACCTGGTTATCGGCTTCCTGTATCCTTGTAAAATGTTCCCTTTGTTAGGACATTCTGGTCTTCCACATTTCTATGTTTGTTTCTAGTCTCCTTCCCGGTGAGTTACTTGGCTGGCTGACTTTGGAGAAAGAGGTGAGCAGGTACCGCTCAGCCCCTTCTGCTCTCATCTCCACAGACCTAGCTGCCTACCCACAGGTCCATCCTGGCCTGCTTTCTGCTGGGTACTAAGAAGCCTGCAGTTACTCAACTGTGCTAGTGGGTAGATCTATCTAATTCAGGAGTAAAATACTAGAAAAATAATTTGGATCAAATACAAAGTTATACTGTCTAATCAGCTGACTCGATCCAGGGTAAAATCACAAAGAATTTATTTTATTCAATACTTATTAAACTCAACTATTCCTTCACCTATTGGTCCAAAATGACATGACCCAATTAGCTGTCTTCAGAAAAAAACAAAACTGCTGAAACTGGAGGATCTGGGTTTGAGGCTAGCCTCAGCTACTTAGTGAGGCCCTTCGCAACCTAGTAAGACCCTGTTTCAAAAATAAAGAATTTAAAAAAACAGGGGTAGGGGTGTAGCTTGGAGGTAGGATGCCCCTGGATTCAATCCCCAATACAACATAAATAAATAAATAAATAAATAAATAAATAAATAAAATATTGATTTATCTTTTTCAGACAATCAGTTCATAGAGCCTGACAACAGCTGAGATTGGCTAAAACAGCTATCATTTAGTGATAAGAGATGAGACACTAATGAGCACTGGCATGTTATAAAAGATCTCGAGGGCTGTTCTTGTTCCAGAGCCCTATCAGCACTTCCCAGAATGGTGCCTGAGAAGGAAGGGATTTGCCTACATTATCCCCATATAAGACCTTCCAACTACAACCACACCAAAATATTTCTATCGTTTGCATGTGACTTGTACATAATAGTTTATATATCTGTGCAATTATTTGTCTTTTTTTTTTTTTTTTGCGGTACTGGGGATTGAATTCAGGGACATTCTACCTCTGAGCTATACCCCCAGCCCTATTTTTTTTTTTATTCTTTATTTATTTATTTATTTATTTTTGCGGTACTAGGGATTGAACTCAGGGGCATTCTACCTCCGAGCTACACCCCTAGCCCTATTTTTTATTCTTTATTTTGAAACAGGGTCTCACTAAGTTGCAGAATGCCTCACTAGGTAGCTGAGGCTGGCCGCGAACCTGGATCCTCTGGTCTCAGCCTCCCGAATGCTGGGATTACAAGTGTGCGCCACCACACCCGGCTGGTGTGCAATTATTTGGATACATCATAACAGATGGAATAAATGTAAGGTGAGTATTTAATATACTCTTAATTAGTACAGACCCAACTGTAACATCTGGAAAGTACTGACAACTCCACACCTTATTATTTCATCACAATAGGGAACATCTTTTCCAAGTGGAGGGTAGGATCTACGTAATAATATAATAGCTTAATTCATCTCCTGATGTCTTAGAATTGAAGTACTGAGTGTAGTCATATTAAGCCTGCCAATAAAGTAAAAATCAAACAAATTAAAAAACCAGACCTAGAAATAAGAGGGAATCTTCTCCAATACAATTTTACATGGAGAGATGGAAATATATAAGTATAGTGTGACTGTCCTATCTCACTAGGATATTAGGTGCAAGAGATTTGTCCCTCCAGTTTCTACTTCAGTATTAACGGGTTGAGCAATTACCACATGGAATAAGCCCCTTTAATACCACCTGGTCTATTTCCCAGTGCCCAGGCTTTTCATGGCTCATTTAAATAGTACAGTATGTTCCCTCTGTAAGTCTGCTCTTAGAGCTTATGGAGTTTAAGATATAATGAGATATGAAGGTGTTTATCATGAGGTAGAATGGAACTCTGAGCCAAAGCAACAGGAGCTGGATATCATAAGCAGGCTGGGAACAGAAAGGGTTTTTTTCTTTAAGGTATGCTGGAAAAATAAACTATTCCATAAGACACACAAAGTTTGGGTAAAGGTAAAAGTTTTAAGCAAAAGTAACTTACAGAAACTTTAGAGAACAAAATCACATTTCAGAAACAGAGATGAGGAGCAGTAAGCACATCTTTCATCACTGCCTTTTGCTGCCTTTCCACATAAAATTGTGGTTTGAGAGAGTCGTAATTTATCTCATCCCATAAGCAATGGCAAAAATTCTGCAACAGATACTCTAAAAAGTAACAATCAAAATTCATGTGATGAGTTTTTAAGACTTCAGGAAGGAAAAGTATGTGTATAAAAATAGTGGTCAACAAAAATTAGGAGAGATGAGATGGAGGAAAAAAGCTAACAAACTGAAAATAAATTTATTTTGAATTGAAACATACACTTCTGATACACTGTGAACTAACCCAATGTAGGAGAACCCTCCCCTTTTATTCCAAGTGCATAAAAATATAGTATTGCATAAACTAGAAAATAATTCATTATCAAACATTAGATGAACCAGAAGTGCCAATAAAAAAGAGAGAACTCAAAGAGCACTAATGAGAGTTTAAGAATAACTAGTTCAGCCAGGTGTGGTGATACACACCTGTAATCCCAGTACTTTCGAGGCTGAGACAGAAGGATTGTAAGTTCAAGATCAGAACCTCAGAAACTTAGGCTCTCAGCAGCTCAGCAAAACAGTTTCTAAACAAAAAGTAAATAAGGGCTGAGGGGTGTACCTTGGAGGTAGAATGCCCCTGGGCTCAATTCCCAGTACCACAACAAACAAACAAACAAACGGTTCAGATGGAATAAAACAGTGGATTCTAGGACTTACAATCTAAGAACTAGGGAGGAAATTATGGGACCCAAGTTTAAAGGGAAATGGAACTAACCTCTCTCAGATTGGCCCCACCTGTGAAAGTAGAGTCTTTAGAAAAACTTCTTTTTTTTTTTTTTTTGCGGTACTGGGGGTTGAACTCAGGGGCATTCTACCTCCGAGCTACACCCCCAGCCCTATTTTTTTTATTCTTTGTTTTGAAACCGAGTCTCACTAAGTTGCGGAGTGCCTCACTAGGTAGCTGAGGCTGGCCGCGAACCCGGATCCTCCGTCTCAGCCTCCCGAATGCTGGGATTACAAGCGTGCGCCACCACGCCCGGCTCTTTAGAAAAACTTCTATCAATTCAATGAAGCAGGAAAGACCCTAGGGGTATGGGTGGGAAAATAATTTGTCAGGAAAAATCATTGATACATGACACACAGAGTTCCTTGCACAGAAAGCAACATAAAAATATCCAGAAACAGTGAATGTATTGGGTGTCCCAGAGACAAACTGAAGCTGACCTGTAGGAACAGGACTCCCAAAGAAAGCAGCTTCACAGAAAATGAGCTCATAAGCAGAGATTACTAATCACACAAGAAAACATATCCCTGTGAGGGAAAGTTAAGAGTCCAATAAACAGGAGACTTCACATTGTAAAAATCAGCAGTAAGAGAAATGTGTTAAATTAAGTATAACAAAGTACGCCTAACAGAATACCATGTATTGGTCTCTCCAGATAAACCAATATCCTTGATCTCCCTCCCGATAAATATGCAAGGCACACTGAAAGACTGCAACTAGGATGCAATTGTAGAAGAATTTACTGGCAGTCTAACCAACATTCATACCTTTATTTTTTCCTGTATATATCCCTTCTTTGGTGTATCTCAAAGATAAAGATGCTCTCTCTAGACATCAAAGGTAGACACTGATTAATCTTAAGCCAAAAAGGGATCCCACTTTCTCTTCGCACTGTCACCTGTGAAATCAAGCTTAAGTCCAAGATCAAGAGGTGTTTGCCATCACTGCTAGCTACATACTACCTTGTTCTAAAAATTAATAGTATTTCTAAACAGAAAAATGCATACATGTTCATAAACACATTGGGGAGAAATAACTTCACTCTGCCAGGAAAATTATATCAGCAATGATAGGATGCTTTGAGAAAGTCATTCTTTGGGAGGAAAAAAAAAAGGCAAAGAAGATAATGAGTCCAGTTACAACTGCTTTCACATGCATAGGGATATTAGCCTCTGCTAAAAGCAGAAGTCATCTTTTCCTCCATTAATGGCGTAGGCACATCACAAATATTTTCAATGGCAACTGTTCCTAACCAAATGGGCATCTTTTACTTACTTTCCTTAAATCTTAAACCAGATAGAAAAGATGAATTCTGGATCTAAACATGTTTAATCTGTCCTGAAAATCTAACTTGTAGGAAAGATAAATAGTATAAAGGCTTTTTGATCACCTATTTGCCTAAATATCTTCTTACAATATTTACTTGCTTTCACTGAAGATTAAATAATTCAATACAATTCAAGAAGCCATTTAAGGAGTGTCAATTATGTGTTTTAGGTATTATGCTTGTTTCTGGAAATTCAAGATGAGTAACAATTCCAAATGTGAGGCATAAAGAAGATAAAAGCCTGAAAATAAAAGACTACAGTAAAATACAGTGTGGTAAATCCCATAGAAACTCAAGTAAAATAGAAGCTTAACTATCATTTGTAAAGCCTTATACAAAATACTTTTCACGTACTTTATCTTTTAATTATTTTTATTTTCTTAATATCTTTTGAAGAGCTTTTTCTCTAATAAAATCCAATTCATCAATTTTTTCCTTTATCATTACTACATATTGAATAGTAAGAAATTTTCACTTGTCCCAGTTTCCTGATGCCGTCCAGAAAATTGTAGTTTTGCCTATGTTTATGTCTATGATTCATTTTGAACTAATATTTGACTATAATGTAAGGTTCTCACTTCTTTTTTACCCTACAAACATCTGGTTGTATTCTGCAAAATTTGCTGAATAAAAAAATTATTTCCCAGCCGGGAGTGGTGGCGCCCACTTGTAATCCCGGTACTTGGGAGGCTGAGACTGGAGGATCCGGGTTCGCTGCCAGCCTCAGCTACTTAGAGAGGCCCTCTGCAACTTAGTGAGACCCTGTTTCAAAATAAAGAATAAAAAACTAGGACTGGGGGTGTAGCTCAGAGGTAGAATGTACCTGGGTTCAATCCCCAGTACCTCCCCCCTCCAAAATAGAAAAATTGTTCTTTTTCAAAACTAGTTTAATTCTACTTGATACACTGCAATTCTATGTAAATTTAGATTATACTTGTCAATTCTATAGAAAAATCTTCTGTGATTCTGACTGGGATTGTGTTGGAAATATAAATCAATTGTGCAGAAATGAGTATCTTAAAGTTTGATGGCTCCACATCATAAACTAGGTACATCTCTCTGTTTACTTAGACATTCTTTTATATCTTTCAGTAACACTTTATAGTTTCCAGTGTAGAGATCTGGTACAGCTTTTGTTAAATCTACTAAACTTTTTATGCATTTGAATACTGTAGTAAATAATATTTTCTAAAATTTTCTGCAGTTTGTTTCTTGATAGTATACAGAAATAAAACTTTTATGTAATGTATTTCCCTGCTTAGATAACCATCTTGTCTATGAATGAAGACAGTTTTGTTATTTACTTTGAATTCTATCCTCTTCCTTTTTTCCTTTTAGCATTACCAGAATCTCCATTATTAACATAATATTGAATAGGAATGGTTAAAGTAGGTATCTTTTGTGTTCTTTGCAAACTCAGTGGAAAAATGTTTACCATCTATCATTATATATGGTGTTAACTACAAATTTTTATACATGTTTATATTAAGATGGAAAATCTGCTATTTCTAGTCAGCTAAGAATTTTTTTTTATCATGAATGTGTTGTCTTTTGTTAAAAGCTTTTCTGACTATATTGAGATGACTATTTTTCTTTAGCCTGCTAATGTAATAACTTAATTCATTTTTGAATAATTAACAAACCTTACATTCTATAAACAACCCCAACTTGGTGCGATATATTAGTTTTCCTATTTAGCCTGGATTCAATTTACTAAGACCTTGTTGGGGCCTACTGTATCAATGCTCATGAGGGAGAAAGATCTGTAGTTTTCTCTTTTTGTAACTGTCAGGTTTAGATATGGGAGTAATTTTGGTCTCACTGGTTGAATTAGGAAGTATTTCTACCTTGTATATTTTCTGAACAAATTTCTTCAAGGTTGGTATTATTTCTTACCCGTGTTTAATAGAATTCAATAGTGAAGTCATCTGGGCCTGGAGGGTTTTTTTTGTAGGAATGCTTTTTATAACAAATGTGGTGTCCTTAAAAAAGGCCTGCTCAAATTTTTATTGCTTCTTAAGATAGTTATGATAAGTTGTACTTTTTCAGGGAATTTGTCTATATTTAATTTATAAAATTTACTGGCATTAAGTTGCTCAAAATTATTTTTCCAAATGCCTTTAGAATACGAAGTTATATCCCTCTGTAATTCCAGGTACTGATAATTCATGTGTCTTCCTTTTCCCTTTGATCAATCTTGCTGGGAACCTATTCTTATTAAGTCTTTGATGAACTAATTCAATTTCATATGCTTTCTTTTCTATTTCCATGATGTCTGCTATCTTTATTATTTCCTTCTTTCTATTTATTGTGGCTTGCTTTGTTTCCTTTTCTAGTTATTTTTAAGTGTAGATATTCAAATCACTAAATTTAAACTTTTCTTCTTTTCTTCAGCCATATAACACAAAATTTCACATTCGAATTTTCATTCAGTTAAAATGATTTCTCATATTCCTTATAATTTCCTCTCTAAGCCATGGTATTTAGAATTCTATTATTTAATTTCCAAACATTTGAAGGCTTTTCTATCTTACTTTTATTAACTTCTACCCTAATTCCATTGTGGTTAGAGAACAACTTTGACATACTACAGTCTTCTGAAATTTATTGAGACTTAACTTTTATGACCCAGCATATGGTATATATTAGTGAGCATTTCATGGTACTTGAAATTGTATTCTTTAGTTGCTGGAAGTAGTATTCTACTAATGTTAAACTGGTCGAGATGATAAACTTCAGAACTTCTATATCTTTACTGACTTTTTTGTTTACTAATTCTATCAACTTCTGGGAAAGAGGATTAAAATATCCAGTAATAACTGACATCTACGGATTTGTCTTCTTTTTTTCTATCAGTTTGTCTTTCATGTACTTTGAAGCTGTTGTTAGGTGCATACATATTTAGGATTGCTATGTCTTCCTGATGAATTGCCCTCTTTATCATTATGATAGGTCTGTTATTTCTGGGAATGGTCTCTGTCTGGAAGTTTTCATCTGACAATAATTATAACAGTCATACCAGATTTCTTATGATTACTGTTTTAAAGGTCTACCCAACTCTTGTGTCAGTCAGCTTTCTGTTATGGTAACAAATACATCACGTGAACAACTTATAAGAAGGAAGGTTTGTGCTAGATGTGGTGTGTGGTGGCCCATGACTGTAATCCTAGTAGTTAGGAGGCTGAAATTGGAGGATTGTAGGTTCGAGGACAGTCTCAGCAATGTAGTAAGACTCTCAACAACCTAGTAAAACCCTGTTTCAAAACAAAAAATAATAAGGGCCAGAGGTGTAGCTCAGAGGTAGAATGCCCCTGGGTTCAATCTCTAGTACCATTAAAAAAAAAAAAAAAAAAAAAAAAAAAAAAAAAGGAAGAGGAAAGGCTTATTTAGGTTTGGAGGTTTCAGTCCATGGCTAGTTGGTTTGTTGCCTTGGGGCCCAAGGCAAGGCAGTACATCAAGATGGGATAATGGGAGTGCGGGATAGAGGAAGCTCTCACCCCTTGGTACCCAACAACCAAAGAGAAAAGGGAAAATATACCTAGTTCCAACCTATAGCAACCCTTTTCCATTCTTTTATTTCATTCTATGTTTATCATCACGTGGGTCTTGCAGAAAGCACATATGTGGGCCTTGCTTCTTTTTATTTTTTATTTTTTTTTTTTATTTTTTTTTTTTTTGCGGTACTGGGGATTGAACTTAGAGGCGTTCTACCTTCGAGCTACACCCCCAGCCCTATTTTTTACTCTTTATTTCGAAACCGGGTCTCACTAAGTTGCGGAATGCCTCACTAGGTAGCTGAGGTTGGCTGCGAACCCGGATCCTCCAGTCTCAGCCTCCCGACCTTGCTTCTTTTTAAACAACTCATCCTGGCCAGGCGTGGTGGCACACGCTTGTAATCCCAGTACTTGGGAGGCTGAGACAGGAGGATTGCGGTTTGCGGCCAGCCTCAACTACTTAATGAGACCCTGTTTCAAACTAAAGAATAAAAAAATAGGGCTGGAGGTGTAGCTTAGAGGTAGAATGCCCCTGGGTTCAATCCCCAGTTCTGCAAACAAAACAAAACAAAACTCATCCTAACAACCTCTGTCTTTAATTGGAATATTTAGTCCATTTGATTTGCCATAAGTCAAATCACTTGTCCATCTTGTACTTTGTTCTTCTGTCATTTCTTTTCTTTTTTTTTTCTAGGTAAATGAAATATTTTTAGCATTACATTTTATTTCCTCTATTTGCTTGAGATTTGGTTTTTATTTTTGTTGTTGTTATTTGGGTAGTGGCTCTATAGCTAACAAAATGCACATTGATCAAACTCTACATAGATTAGGAATTGTTTAACTTCACATATAACACTTTCACTTCACAAGCATAAAAACTTTATAAAAGTACAGATGGTCCCTGACTTATGATGGTTTGACTTAAACATTTTTTGATTTTACAATGTTCAAAAAGAATATACATTCAAGCCGGGTGTGGTGGTGCAAGCCTATGATCCCTATACTTGGGAGGCTGAAATACACATTCAGCAGAAGCTAATCTTTTACTACTACTACTACTACTACTATTATTATTATTATCATTATTATTATTGTTGTTGTTAGGTACTGGAGATTTAACCTAGAGACAGTCTACCTCCAAACTACACCCGAGATTAATTTTATTTCTTATTTGGAAACAGGGTCTCACTAGGTTTCTGAGAGCCTCGCTTCATTGACAAGGCTGGCTTTGAACTTGCAATCCTCCTGTCTCAGCCTCCCAAGTACTGGGATTACAAGTGTGTGCCACCACGCCCAACATTTTTTTTTTTTTTTTTTTTTTTTATTCTGAGACAGGGCTTCACTAAGTTTCCCAGGTGGGCCTCAAACTTGGAATCCTTCTGCCTCAGTCTCCTGAATTGTTGGGATGACAGGTGTGTATCACCAACACCCAGCAGCATTTCTTATAAAATGTGTTTTCTGGAGATGAATTCTTTTCATACTTGTTTATCTGAAAATGTCTTTATTTAATCAGTTTTTAAAGGATGTTTTTCTTTGGTTATAGAATTCTAGGCTGTAATTTTTTTAAAAGTACTTTAAAAGAAACCCCTTTCCTTCAGAGCTCCATTCATTTTTTTTTTTTTTTTAAATTTTGAAACAGGTGTCTCACTAAGTTGCTGAGAATCTTGCTAAGTTTCTAAAGTTGGCCTCAAACTTGCAATTTTCCTGTCCCAGCTTCCCAAGTACTAAGATTACAGGTATGCATCACTGCACCCGTTTCCAGCAGTGTTTTTGTTAAAACTTCCTTACCATAGTTTTGCTCTATGTACTGTGTCTTTTTCTCTTGCTATTTTTTCTCTGTATATTTTGTTGAAATTGGATTATGATGTTCCTAATTGTGCTTTCTTTCTTTCTTCTTCCTTTTTTTTTTTTTTGTGGTAGTAGAGATTGAACCTAGTGGCATTCTATTCCAAGCTATACCCCCCAGCCCTATTTTATTCTTCTTATTTTGAAACAGGATCTCACTAAGTTGCAGATGGCCTCACTAAGTTGCTGAGGCTAGCCCCAAACCTGTGATCCTACTGTCTCAGTCTCCCAGGTACTGGGATTACAAGCATGTGCTACCATGCTAGGCTTAATTGTGGTTTCTTTGTATATATATCCTGCTTGGTTTCACTGTGTTTCCAGGATCTATAAATCAAAGACTTACGCTTTAAAATCTAATTAAATTTTCAGCCACTATTTTTCAATATGTTTTGGCCCCCTTCTCACTTTTATTCTTCTAATGTTCTAGTTGCATATATGTTAGCACATTTGATATTGTCCCACAAGTCACCAGGCTCTGCTCATTTTATAAAAAATCCTTTCTTCAGATTAAATAATTTCTATTGACCTAGATATTTTTAAGTACATTGACTGTTTTAAAGTTCACATCTCTAATCTGCTATTATCCACTGGTGGGCATTTCATTTGTGTTTCAGTTCTCAAGTTTCTTTCTTTCTTTTTTTTTTTTTTTTAGTATTGGGGATTGAACCCAGAGGCATTCTACCTTCGAGTTACACTCCAAGCCCTATTTTATTTTTATTTTGAAACAGGGTCTTGCTAGGCTGATGAGAGTAACATTACTTGCTGTGGCTGTCCTTGAACCTGGGGTCCTCCTGTCTCAGCCTCCCAAGTACTGGGATTACAGGCATGTGCCACCATGCCCAGCTTTGAATTTCCATTTTTATAACTTTTCTTTCTATGCTGAGTTTCCCATTTGCTCCATCACCAACATAATATTTTCTTTTAATTCTTTAAAGCATATATGTAAGAGTGACTTTTCTGTTAAATCAAATATTTAGGACTTCTCTGAAGTGATTTTACCACATGCTTTCTTGTGGGCCATGTGTTACTATTTCTTTGTATGTCTAGCAGTTTAAAAAATCCAACCTAGGATATTGCAGATAATGTGCTATAACTGATATATGCTATGACCCTGGGCTCTCTCATCTTCTTCTGAAGAGCAATGATTTTTATTCTATTACCTAAATCAGTTAATGATTGACTCCTTGAATTACTATAGATTTGGCTCATTCACTGTCAGGCTGACCTACTGAAAGTCAGGATATTTCACGGTCCTCTCTATGTTGGTAGAACTCATCCTCCAAATTCTTTCTAACTTATAGACTTTCTTGGGTCTTTGTTTTGTTACCCTGGATAAAAAAAAAGGGCCTTATATTAGATCATGGTCCCTATTCATAAAACCTTGTTTAGTTATCTATTAGATTTAACTAGAGTTTAACAAAGGTTTTTCAAATCTAGTTGGGCTGGAACTCCAAATTTTCCAGCATATTTTTACCTCACAATTCCACTGTAATCTCTGTAGCATTAATCTCTGGTAAACCTTGAGTCATCTCATCCAGTGAAGGTACAGCCTAGTCTTCAGCCATAAATTCTTTAGTATACTGTTTGTATATGAATTACTTTCTTGATTTACTCAGGGCATTTACAAGTAAGAAAGTAGGGACCTCAGAAAATCTTCTGGTCAAAGAACTATGTAATTTTTAAATCCATAGGAATCTTAAAATATAAAAAAAACTGCCAGGCGTGGTGGCGCATGCTTATAATCCCAGCATTTGGGAGGCTGAGACCGGAGGATCCGGGTTCGCGGCCAGCCTCAGCTACCTAGTGAGGCACTCCGCAACTTAGTGAGACTCGGTTTCAAAAAAAAATAAATAAAAAAAAAATAGGGCTGGGGTGTGGCTCGGAGGTAGAATGCCCCTGAGTTCAATCCCCAGTACTGCAAAAAAAAAAAAAAAAAAAAAGAACATAAAAAACTTTTCAATTACTGAACGAGAAAACAAGAAATTGCAAATTGGATTTTCAGTTGTAAATATCATGCTTTTGCAAATATGAACATCCACCAATTTCAAAGTGTTTTTATTAGTTTTATCTCATTTGATCCTCACAAACTCATGAGGAAAATCTAAGTATTATAATCCCTATTTTATAGGTAAACAGACTGGCTCAAAAGGTCAGTAACCACATTCTCTGTCACACAGAGTACCTTAGAATACACTTTCATCCAGCATTCTCTGATAGGAAGAACTTATGATTAAAGGGATATAGTACTATATTTTATATCCATAGCTTGAGAGGAGCTTTACTTATTTGCAGAGTGAGTAGTTATCTATATGGTATCCTCTTAGGAACACTATAAAAGATAGCCCTGAAAGGACAAAGACTTTAAAAAAATTCTCATACTAGTGTGTTATGGAACAAATTTTCTTAAAAGGGGTATTATAATTAGGTTAAGGCATTGGGTTACCTATCTGCAAAAGTTAAGCTTTTAACTGATTCATCTCTTTCTTTTCTTTTAACTGGGGATTGAACCCAGAGACATTCCACCTCAAGATACAACCCTAGCATGATTTTATTTATTTGAAAACAAGGTCTTACTACATTGCAGTGGGTCTCACTAAATTGCCAAGGCTGAATCCTCCTGTCTCAGCCTCCCAAGTACTATGATTACAAGTGTGCACCACTATGCCCAGCTTAACTGATTAATTTATATTTAACAGGTGGGGCCAGGTTGATCCTACCTCTCTAACAGAGGGGGAAAAAAATGAGGAAGGAAGGACACTAAGTTCTCTCCCTTCTCCCAAGGAGAAGGGAGAGAACTTAATTTCATCCCTACACAGGGTGGGACATTCGTGTACACAGACTATATACTGATAAAGGGAAAGAAAAAATATTTTTAGGTTAATAAATTTTTTAGTTATGCCAAGCGTGGTGGTACATACTTGTAATCCCAGCATTTGGGAGGCTGAGACCGGAGGATCTGGGTTCGCAGCCAGCCTCAGCTACCTAGTGAGGCACTCCGCAACTTAGTGAGACCCTGTTTCAAAATAAAGAATAAAAAATAGGGCTGGGGGTATAGCTAGGAGGTAGAATGCCCCTGAGTTCAATCCCCAGTACCACAAAAAATAAATAAATATAAATATTTTTAGTTATTAAAAAAAAACTTCCATAATAATGGTCCTTATTCTCGTAGTTTCCTCTCAATACAGCAAGGCTATATTGGCTCTGGCAACCATGAGAATATCACTGGCTCTGGCAACACTTAATCTAGTTGTTGGAGTACACAATAATCTATGTTTTCCCAAGGCATATGTTATAACTTGTGAGTAATGAATCAGCTTTGGAAGATCTTTTAACTTTCAGAAGGCCAGAGCATCAAGCACCATGGCCGCCCTGGTAAAGAGTTTAAGTGACAATTACATGCTTGAAAAATCAAGTTTGGAATAAAAAATGGGGCTAGGGGTGTAGCACAAAGGTAGCCTCTGGGTTCAATCCCCAGTACCGCAAAAAAAAAAAAAAAAAAAAAAAAAAAAAATCAAGCTTGATTATTACTATGGAAAACATTTAGAAGCAAACTGAGCCCAATTTTCCAGGTATATACCCATCATTTAGTAAAAATTATTTCAATATCTTTCAAATATTTTTCTATTACATAGATGCCAGTATATTTATAGCTAGATTATCAAATCACATGTAATGCAAAGTGACTTCAACACTTCATTTTCAAGAATTTTAAGAGCTAAAAAAGAGTAACTCTGGCCTAGTGTAGTGGCACATGCCTGTAAATCCTAGTACTTGGAAGGCTAAGACAGAAGGATCTCAGGTTCAAGACCAGCCACAGCAATTTAGTGTATTCTCAGCAACCTAGCAAGACTCTGTTTCAAAACAAAAAATAAGGCTGGGAGTTTAGCTCAGAGGTAGAATGTCTCTGGGCTCAATCCTTAGTACTCCCCACCCCACTTCCCCGTACCCCCACAAAGAGGAATTTTGAGAGGGTAGCTTTCTCTGAAAAGTTTAGTTTTTTAACTTGCTATGTAGAGACTCCTCCAGCCATCTGAAGGTTTCTACATAAAAAGATGATTTAGAAACATGATGTTTTCCCCCCCAGTACTGGGGATTGAACCCAGGGGCATTTCACCTTTGAGCTACAACCCCAGCCCTATTTTTTATCCTTTATTTTGAAACAGGGTCTAAGTTGCAGAGGGCCTCACTAAGGAGATGAGGAGGCTGCAAACTTGTCCTGTGATCCTCCTCTCTCAGCCTCCCAAGTACTGGGATTACAAGTGTGCGCCACTTTGCCAGGTGAAAACATGATTTAAAAAAAAATGTGGTTTTTTCCATTTGAAGCCATATCTGACACTAAATATCTAAAAAATATAATAGATTTAGGCTTTAAGAAAAAGGCAAAGGATTTTTTTTTTTTTTGCAGATTGAACTCAGGGGCATTCTACCTCCGAGCTATACCCCCAGCCCTATTTTTTATTCTTTATTTTGAAACCGAGTCTCACTAAGTTGCGGAGTGCCTCACTAGGTAGCTGAGGCTGGCTGCGAACTCGGATCCTTCGGTCTCAGCCTCCTGAATGCTGGGATTACAAGCGTGCGCCACCACGCCTGGCTAGGATATTTACAATTATTTGTAACTCGTTCCAATTCAGTTCAGAAGAAATTTAAGATTAAAGAAGACATTTAGTTGTTATGACCATGTCTCATTTTGTGAAAAGAAGTGCATCATGGTCAAATTTTAGAAGAAGCGATAAAGTGATAAGGAACTCCAATAATTGATATATATATATATATATATATATATATTTTTTTTTTTTTTTTTTTTTTTTTTTTTTTTTTTTTTTTTTTTTTTTTTTTTTTTTTTTTTTTTTTTTTTTTTGGCGGTACTGGGGATTGAACCCAGGAGCATTCTACCTCTGAGCTACACCTCCAGTCCTATTTTTTATTCTTTATTTTGAAACAGGATCTCACTAAGTTGCGGAGTTCCTCACTAGGTAGCTGAGGCTGGCCGCAAACCCGGATCCTCTGGTCTCAGCCTCCCAAATGCTGGGATTACAAGCGTGCGCCATCACACTTGGCAATAATTGCTATATTTAAAATACCATTTTCAAGCCAGGTGTGTTGGCACAGGTCTGTAATTCCAGTACTTGGGAGGCTGAGATAGGAGGATCATAGGTTCGAGAACTGTCTCAGCAAGTAGTGAGACTCTCATCAACCTAGTGAGATCCTGTTTCCAAATAAGAAATAAAATTGGGCTGGAGGGGTAGCTCAAAGGTAGAATGCCTCTGGGTTTAATACTCAGTACCACAAAACAAAAACAAAAACAAAAAAGAAAGGAAGAAAGAAGGAAAAAAGAAACCATTTCCACCATATAGCTGTGTCCTATAACAACTCAGAGCACTAATTAAACTATTAGCTCTGATGAGGTAAAGATGTTAGGAGCAGTCCAGATCATAAATTTTATAGGGTAAGCAGAGTAAGAGAGCTGGACATTAGGGTAGGAAAAAAGAGGAGGAGAATCAGGGACTAGAGAGGAATTCCCAAGGGACAGCTAATTATAGATACAAACTGTGCATTGCTTCATAATATAACTAGTAATGATCCCACCAGTGCTACTGTTATAGCTACCCTATATAGTGCATTTAGTTTTCTTTTTACATTCTAGTGTAATAATTTTTATATTAACTTATATATATTTCCTCCAGCACATTAAAACCTCAGCATTTTAGTCTACTGTGACAAATATGTCCACTTACACTAAAAGTCCTTTATCATGCATCTAATGACCCAGGAGAAAAGAAAGCAATAGAAGCCACTGTCCCTGTCACCACTGCCCCAGCACAGCCATGCCTGCATCAGCTGAAGACCCAGGCTGCTGCCCTGCCACCTCTACTTCCTGCCACAGGCACCCATGTCCTCTGACTTGTTCCAGCAATCTGTTGAAACCTGGAGGATTACTATGAAGTTCTAGACATGCAGATAAACCTCACCTGAGGAGATTAAAAAGTTGTATCAGAAACTGAAACCAAAATGGCACCCAGAAAAAAATTCTGAGAATAAAAACTAAATAGTGAGAAAATCCAAACACAAATGCAAGGCATATGAGGGGCTATAAGATGCCCAAAACTAGGACATCTATTACAAATATGGCAAAGAAAGATTACACGGTAGAAGAGAAGGTGGGTCTCTTTGAGTCTGACTTCAAACACCATAATCCAGGTGATGTCTTCAGAAGATTTTTGGTGGCAGTGACAAATTTTCATACAAATTCCTTGAAGACCTATTTGTCCCAGAAGATGACAACATGGGTGAACAGCCTAAGAGAGGTGGAGTCATTTTTCTCCTCTTTCAGTGATTTTTCACCTTTTAGAGGCAGACTTTCTTCTTTTCATATGCAATTTACTTCATTTGGATCACTAGGTAATGAGGCCTCACATCATTCTCTTCAACTTCATTTTCATTTGGTGGTAGTGGGAAAGGCAACTTCAAATCTATATCAACTTCTACTAAAATAATTAGTGGTAAAAAAAGAAATCACTACAAAGAGAATTGTTGAGAATGGCCAAGAAAGAGTAGAAATCAAAGGTAATGGCCGGGAGTAGTGGCACATACTTGTAATCCCAGTATTTGGGAGGCTGACACAACAAGATCCCAGGTTCGTGGCTAGCCTCAGCTACTGAATGAGATCCTGTTTCAAAATAAAAATAGGGCTGAGAGTTTAACTTGGAGGTAGAATGTCCCTTGGGAGCTGGGCATGGTGGTGTACACTTGTAATTCCAGTACTTGGGAGGCTGGAGAATCCGGGTTCTCAGCCAGCCTCAGCTACTTAGTGAGACCCTGTTTCTGAATAAAGAATAAAAAGTAGGGTTGGGGGTATAGCTTGGAGGTAGAATGCCCCTGGGTTCAATCCCCGGTACCAAAAGAAAAAAAAAAAAAAAAAAAAAAAAGGAAAAGAAAGATGCCTGTGTAGGAGAGTGCCTGCAGAAAGGCCAGCATGGCCTATTGGCCTTGCCAGCTAGTGACCGCTCACAAAGGAAGATACCTGGCCCACCTCTCTGGCCAGACATGTTCTGCACTGCATCTGTGAGGGCAAGCAGGACAGACTGCTGGTTCTGGATTCAAGCAGCATCGCATGAGTATATAATTTAATCCAAAGAGGTTTAGATTTCTCTGGCAGGCAAGGTAGCAAGAAGAAGAAGCAAAAGTAGAGAGAGGGGTGAAAGCTGATCAAAGGGAATCACAACACTGGACTTGCAAGGCAAATGCATACTTTGTACCCAACAGATGGCTCACAGTGTTGCATGGTGGGTGGCTGTGTATCCTTTCAGTACTCAATTACCCACACTCAGTTAGCAGGATTAGAGATATGAGGTCAAGGATGAGCAAGATTAGGGACATCAAAAGATCATGCGTGACTACAACAGATATTTGCGAAACAGCCTCAACTTTCTTACTCTACTTTCTGCAGCACTAAATCCATTATCATTTCCCCCTACCATTAAGGATCTATCTAAATTCTTTTCAACTATTCAAATACTATAAAAATTATTGAAATGTTTATAGCTTTAAAAGTATAATGAGGTACTGCTATAGTTGAGATCTTGAATGTCCTATCCTCCAAAGTCCGTATGTTGAAGGCTTGGTCCCAAGATTGGTACTACTGAGAGGTGGTAGAAACTAAGAGGTAGGGCCTAGTGGGAGGTTTTAGGTCACTGGAAATGTGCCCTCAAGAGGGATATGGGGTGTTCTTTTTCTCTTTAATTCCTGGTCATGAGGAAAGCAGCTTTGCACCCCCTATCTGCTCTTCATCATACTTCAGCACACATGCAATGGGTCCAACTGACCATGGGCTGAAATCTGCAAAATTATGAGCCAAAATAAGCTTTTCTTCTTTGTAAGTTGATTTGTATATATTAGAGTATCAGAAAATTAACTAGCACAGGTATAGACAAGAAACTAAACATATATTGATGAAATGACTTTCCCAATCGTGGTACAAGTATTTGAAATTAGAACGTAAATATAATATAAACTAAATATCACATTGACTTATGACTGTATGGGTACTTTTTCCTCAGGGCAATCTGGCCTTCAAGAATTAAAAAAATCTGCTCAGCAATACCAGCTCTAGCTTTTTTTTTTTTTTTTTTTTTTTGCAGTACTGGAGATTGAACCCAGGGGCATTCTACCTCTGCGCTACACCCTCAGCTCTATTTTTTATTCTTTATTTTGAAACAGGGTCTCACTAAGTTGCAGAGAGCCTCACTAAGTAGCTGAGGCTGACTGAGAACCTGCAATCCTCCTGTCTCAGCCTCCCAAGTACTGGGATTACAAGTGTGCACCACCATGCCGCGCCAGTTCTAGCTTTTATAGGTCAGGACCATGTAAAGGAAAATAGGGTTGTTATTTATACAAATACATGCAAAATAATCAGATATCGAGCAAGTAGGTTAAACTAAATATTTCACTTTGCAAACACTGGCCCTTTAAAAAAATTATTCTAGCAAGATTCTGCATGGCTCCCTGCAATTGTTTCATTTGTATGTATATTGTTTCTTTACCTTTTATTTTTATTGAACGCTGAGTAAAATTCTGATGTTGCCTTATCTTCTTCCCTGCATGTTCTGTCTCCGGGATTTTTATTTTTATTTTTTTTTTTTGTGGTACTGGGGATTGAACTCAGGGGCATTCTACCTCCAAGATATATATCCCCAGCCCTATTTTTTATTCTTTATTTTGAAACAGGGTCTCACTAAGTTGTGGAGTCCCTCACTAGGCAGCTCAGCCTCCCAAAATGCTGGGATTACAAGCGTGGGCCACCACGCCTGGCTCTCAGGGATTTATTCTTTCCTTTATAATATGAGGATCTGTTGTTCATATTTATTTCTTCCTTTGTCCTCTTGGAAAAGAGGGCATTATAAAAAGTCAAAATTTTAAAATGCCAGCAGTTTCAATCTAGCAGTGTTGAAACTGGGAATTTTTTTGTGCAATCGATGTAGCAGTGGCATAAGCAATGGCATAAGTGCAATTCCTGATTTAAAGACTGTTGTTATAGAAGAGTTCGCATTGTATGTTTATCTAGTTTTGGTGCTGAGATGATGCAGACAGTTTGGTAGAGAAGAGAATGGTATTCAATGTTTATTGTGGAAAATGTAACCCTAAATTCGTAATGTTTTTAAGTGCTATCTACATAAATAAAATGCAAGTAAAAAGAGACAGAGAGAGTACTTGTGCTTGCAAGTAGTTTTCTGAACATGTTGTGATAGAGTCAGTTGAGGAGATTCTAATGTTTTCCATTTCTCACCTATATGCTGAGATGAACTTTTAAATGATTATTATTTTTAAGGTCCTCACCAATTTATTTATTTCTTTCCTATTAGTTCATTTCATTCTTTGAATGACTTACAACTGCTTAAAATTTCCTATTATAAAACCAAATGGTTACATTCAAAACTTTCTGCGGTGGGAGCTGTATGTAGCACAGTGGCAGAGAGCTTGCTAGCATGCATGAGGCCCTGGGTCTCATCCCCAGAACCACCATACACATACACAAAGCTATTAAATGCATGCCCACAGGAAGAGAGTGAGCAAGAGAAAAAAAGTGTGTATATATTAACAACAGCATCTGACACAATGGCTCAGGATAGAGACTGCTACCAGTAGACTGGATATGGAATGCTAATTATTGGGTAAGAGCTCTTTTATCCCTTTCCTGAACAAACAATCTCCCAGAGCAGTCAAATTCATAGCTTGATAAAATTTTATCAAAAATGAAAAATGAGCTGGATGTAGTAATGCATGCTTGTAATCCTAGTACTTGGGAGGCTGACACAGGAGGATTGCAGGTTTGAAACCAGCCTTAGCATCTTAGTGAGGCTCTTGGTAACCTAGCAAGACCCTTTTTCCAAATAAGAAATAAAATTGGGCTCAGGGTGTAGCTCAGAGGTAGAGTGCCTCTGGGTTCAATTCCCCATAAAACACACACACACACACACACACACACACACACACACACACACACACAAGAAAAATGAGTTTTTAACTTTTATTCTGCATGCTAACATGCAGTATCACTGGAGGAGTTTGAATGCAGGGCAGTGGAGAATGAACCAGCTCATCTAGAATTCTTCATACTGAACCCCAATGACCTCAACTGATTTATAAAACTTATTATAGTTGTTATTTTATTATTTTTCTCTCACTCCTTTTTGGAAAGGAGCTAACATAAAAGTGGAATAAAAAATAATGGCTAACAAAACCACAGTATAAGGAAAAGAAGAACCACTGTGGGATCTGCCAATAAAAATGTTCCTTCACTTATGGCTGGCTAACCAATTCAAATGTTTCTAATGAACCACTGGCAGGCTACCAACTGCGCAGTTTTATTTCTCCCCAAACTCATGGCCACCATTTATCTGTAACAGACACTCAAAAATTACAATCATAAATGCTAGGGATGGAAAAGACTATTAGGTCATTTTTCTTGGTTTGACAAGATCAGGATTATTCCAGAAAACTAGCCTATTCTAGTGCTTTGCTGAGGAATTTTTCTATTCAAAGGGGCCAGCTGCTTTTTCCTCAGGGAAGACTATTTCTTATTCTAGATCCAGGGTTACATATATGCATGTTTCAGGCTCTTTGCACATTGCATTCTCCTCATATATTTTCTACATTGCTCTAGTTATACCAAGCAAGTCATTTTGCTTATCAATAATTAAATAATTTAAACTTTTAAATATGGTGAGTCCTGCAGTGACTACAGAGTGAAGAATCTGGTTTTTGCTGCCAATAGCTGTAGGAAGGATATTGGCTCTCTCCTAAATTTTTCTTCAGTAATTTGGTTTTCCTATAAATCATCAGCAAGAAAAAGTTACAGCAAATGCATAGCTAACTATTAAGTGCTTTCAGTGCCAGGCACTGTTCTCAATTCTGCATACTAATAATTTGTTGTTTAACTCTTATGAAATTTTTTATGAAGTAGAACAATTATTATGGCGATTAAAAATGAGAATACTAATGCATGGAGAAGTCAAATAACTTGCTAAAGCCATTCATACAGCTAATAAGTGACAAAAGTCACAACTCAGATTCAGGTTCTTTTATTGCCGGAAATATGCCCCCCCGCCCCCCTCCCCTGTACATGCTAGGCTAGCACTCTATGACTGAGCTACATCTCCAGCCCTTTTTATTTTAAGGCAGGGTCTCTCTAAGTTGCCCAAGCTGGCCTTGAACTTTCCATATTCTTGCTTCAGTCTCCTAGGTAGCTAGGATTACGGGTGTATGCCACCATGCCCAGCTTGGAACTATGCTTTTGCTAGTTACCTAAAGTAATTAGAGACACATATCATGCTATTTACATGGAGAAAGCCTCCTTACAAATGACCAACAAAATAAAGTATATTCTAAACTTATTTTTAGAAACTAAGGTATTTCATCCCAGGCCAGAACTTGCTCAAAATATAGAGAAGAAAAGTGCAGGACATAGCATCTATTATGTACTAGCAAATGTGCATACACTGCACAACAGAGTATAATCTCAGGAATCTACAAGGTGTGGAGCAAATAGGAAAATAACGTACAGAATAACATACAGCAAAGCTTTGCTGAAAGAGAGAATTTTGTAGCAGGCATGGTCATGCATGCCTATAATCTCAATACTTGGAGGCTGAGACAGGAGGTTCGCAATTTGAGACCAGCCTCAGCAATTTAATGAGAACCTCAGCAACTTAATAAAATAAAAAAAAAAAAATTATGCTGACATAGTATGTGTAGCTCAGAGGTAGAATGCCCCTGGGTTCTATCCCCTGTACCAAAAACAAAACAAAATACCAGGAGAGAGAATTTTATAAAAACTGGTGCATCCAGTGTGGCAAAATGTTAACTGTTGAAATTAAGGGATGGGTAAATGGATTCATTATGCTATTCTCTCTATTTTTATATACATTTTAAAATGTTTATAGCAAGAAATATTTTAAAAATTACCTGGTTCTGGTCTGGGGAAGTAACTCAGTGGTAGAACACTTGCCAATCAGGTGTGAGACCCTGCTTTTGGTTCCCATAACACACACAAAAGATCTAGTATTCATATACTTCAGCACCAACAGCCCTTTTAGCAAATTAGCTGACCAACTTGCCTAAATTTTCCAGATGACTTTGAGAATTTCAAATAGGCAATTAGAAAATGAACATATACACTAAACTACACTAAAATTAATTGAAAATGAGGCAAAATAATTCTTTTTCACCAGGATTCCTGCCATACTTCAGCAAATTTGTTCTGTAGAGTGAGAGATATAAGCTAGCATTTCAATTAGGTGTGTTAGGAGTAATAAACAAAAATACAAGATGAAAGCTAGCTTTTCTATTAAGTGTGCACCTGAAGAACAAGGTTACAAAAACTTACTTCATCTCCAGAACCTCCTCTAAGTGTTTCCTTCTCTCCGCCCGAAGATTGGTCAAGTGAGTTTCTTTTTCTGCCAGAGACTGCTGCGTGGAGGACAGCTTTGCTTTCATGGACTCTAGCTCCTGCTTTACTTTCTCCATGGCCATCAGCAGTTCCTCAACCTATGAGAAACACGAAACAGAGAAAAAGAACATCTTGACCATTTGAAGTCAGAGGAGTTGGGCCATGGGTAATTCCTGGGCCCACACAACTGAGGATATACAAGAATACACAGAAATTTCTGTACTCTTTCTGGACCAGACATACAGACTAAGAAGACAGAGCGAATGGCGACCTTCCAACACTATAATTCTTTTCAGTTTAGGTCAGAACAAAACAACTTTCCTTTTTGGTAAATATATATTTGGTACATACATATATAATTTTCTTTGTGGCATATAAGATATCAGTTAAGAGACTGCACACTGCAAAAGACAATCCCTTAGATAGATGTTGTTTAGAAATGCTCCAGAAATTTCCATGGAAATAACATAAAACACAAAAATATAAAGAATAAAATCATAATAAATATTTATAAATGGATTTTAGGAAATAAAGGTATAAATTTAAGTAATTCAATATACACATAGGTGAGTAGTTTTTTACTTATGTAAATTAAAATTTTTACTGTTTATATCATTAACAATTTCTTTTTTAAATAGTATCCCTAGCACTGAAAAAGAAAAAACAATAGCCAAAATTCAATCAATTTCTTGTTCTAAGGCCAGGTAGGTAGGATTACTCTGAAGAAAGGCAGGCAAAGCTAGGCGTGGTGACACACACTTGTAATGCCAGTACTTGGGAGGCCGAGACAGGAGGATCCAGGTTCGAGGCCAGCCTCAGCTACTTAGTGAGGCTCTCAGTAACTTAGTGAGACCCTGTTTCAAAATAAAACATAAAATAAGGGCTGGAGGTGTAGCTCAGAGGTAGAATGTCCCTGGGTTCAATCCCTAGTACCACTGGAAAAAAAAAGGGGGGGCAAGCAGGCACAGGATATGTGGACAAACAGACAGACACACATGTACATGCATATCCCAGAGAGAAGAGACAAAATGCCTTAAGAAGACCTGATTTCTAAAAAAGCTGTGATGGAAACAGACATGAAAACAAAAAACAACCAAGGAGGGAAAAAAGAATGCTAAAATACAAGGACAAAAAAACTAAGAGAGCAAGCAAGAGGTGCACTTTTAGTTATTTCTACTTACTCTGGCTGTTTACCAAATCAGAATTATTTAAATAAACATACTCACTTTAGCTCAGAAGCAAAAATGATGCTGACAAAAACAGGTGTTAAGCCAGGCGTAGTGGCGCACGCTTGTAATCCCTGTACTTGGGAGGCTGAGACAGGAGGATCGCAGCTTTGAAGACAGCCTCGGCAAGTAGTGAAACTCTCATCAACCTAGTGAGACTCTGTTTCCAAATAAGAAATAAAATCGGGTTGAAGTTGGAGCTCTGAGGTAGAATGCCCCTGAGTTCAATCATCCCCAGTACCATAAAAAACAAACAAACAAACAAACAAACAGAAAAAAACCTTGAAAAACTAGGAATAGAAAGGGCATCTATGATGAAAGACTGAATGTTTTCCCTCAAAGACCAGAACCAAGAACAAAGATCAGGATGTTTATTCTCACTACTTCTATTTAACAAAGTACCAGAGGTGACAGCCAGGAAAATTAGGCCATACAAAAATAATACAAGTTATCTAGATTTCAAAAGAAGACATAAAATAATCTCTAGTTGAAGATGGCATGCTCTTACACATAGAGAAATCCTAAGGAATCCACTAAAAATCAATTCTCATCAATGGGCATAGGAAGACTGTTAAGACACAAGATCAATAGAAAAAAAATCAATTATCTATCCATACACAGCAATAAAAATGAAATTAAGGAAATAATCTCATTTTAAGTAGCATTGAAAACAATGAAATATATAGGTATAAGTTTAACAAAAGAAATGCAGGACATGTATACTGTAAGTTACGAAATATTCTTGAAAGAAAGTCAAGAGTTAAATAAATGGAAAGTTATTCAAGTACATGGGTAGAAAGGTTTAATTTTGTTAAAAAGGCAATTCCTGGAAAATTGATCTACAGGTTCAACATATCCCTATAAAAAACCAAGCTTTTTGTTTTTTTTCTTTGCAGAAATTGACAAACTAATTCTTAAATTCATATGGAAATAAGAGAGCCAAAACCAAGCAACGCTATCTTGAAAAAGACAAAATATGTTGCAGGACTCATACTTCTTGACTTCAAAACTTAATGACAAGCCGGGCGTGGTGGTGCATGCTTGTAATCCCAGCATTCGGGAGGCTGAGACCGGAGGATCCGGGTTCGCGGCCAGCCTCAGCTACCTAGTGAGGCACTCCGCAACTTAGTGAGACCCGGTTTCAAAATAAAGAAGAATAAAAACTAGGGCTGGGGGTATATCTCGGAGGTAGAATGCCGCTGAGTTCAATCCCCAGTACCGCAAAAAAAAAAAAAAAAAAAAACTTAATGACAAAGCTTCAGGTTGGTACTGGTAAAATA